>KE505988.1:130177-140786 GCA_000441515.1 Elaeis oleifera | reverse complement strand
CTGGTAGTAGGTCGTTCAGGGTCACGCGGAGTTTGTTACGGAGAGTAGTGATGTCAGGGGCCGTTCAGAGCCACGTGGAGTCTGTTATGGAGAGTGGAGTGATGTCTGTTGTCGTGACTTGCCAGAGAGTGGTGGAGCCGCGTGGGATCCGTTATAGAAAGTGGAGCAGAGTAGTGGCCATTGTCGTGACTTGCCAGGGAGTTCGGGCCTGTCAGCTGAAGCTCGGTTGGGGCGTCTGGTGGAACGGGGTAGCTCTCTGTCTAAGAGAAGCTCGGATGTTTTGAGGTTGCTGACGAGCCCACTGTTGTCGGTGCCTTGGGCACTGATGTTGCAGACGGAAGTCATCTGCTGTAGAAGCTCGGACGGAGATTTTCTGTTGGTGAAGTCCGGCTTCATAAGGAATCCGACAGAGGGCTGACCGGCAGTGGACTTCGGATGGCATTGGAGAGGTTCATCCGCTGGAGGAGTCTGGAGGATCCTATGAAAATCCGGTTGGCATTGTTGAAGTCCGACTGACACTATTGGAGGTTGATGGCTGGGGAGGTACGGCAGACACCGGAGGTGATTGGCCGTTGTAGAAATCTAGCTGCTGGAGCCCGTCTATTGTAGAAGTTCATCTGAAATCTATCCGCTACGAAAGTTCAGACGGAGTCCGATTCTTGTAGAAGTCCGGATGGGGACTGCTTATTGAAGAAGCTCGGCTGAAGTCCGCCTGTAACAGAAGTTCGGAAGGAATTCATTTACAGTAGAAGCTCGAATAAAATTCACTTACAGTAGAGATCCGACGTGGACCGCTCGTAGTAGAAGTGCGAAGTAGACCGCTTGTAGTAGAAGTTCGGAGTAGACCGCTTGTAGTAGAAGTTCGGAGTAGACCGCTTGTAGTAGAAGTTCGGAGTAGAGATCTTGTTGGTGGAGCCTGTTCGTTGTAGAAGTTCGGACGGAGCCCGACCCTTGTAGGAGTTCGGATGAAGTCCACCTGCAATAGAAGTTCGGGGTAGAGGTCCGGCTCTCGCAGGAGCTCGGGTGAAATCTAGAAGGCGGTCGACCGCCGTAGAAACTTGGATGGAGTCTGGTCATTGTAGAAGTCCTGCTGTTGGGGAAGCTCGACCGTTGACGAAGTCCGGAGGAAGTTCGGAGTAGAGTCGATCATGACTGGAAGAAGTCTGGAAGAGATTCGGAGAATAGTCGATCACTGCAAAAAATTGGCCGATAGTGGAGTTCAGAGAGCGTTTGGAGCAGTCCGGTAGATGGATGGAGAAGCTCATGATTGGAGAAATTCGGAGAGCATTATGGAAGCTCAGACGGTCGGGAGAGTTTAGAAAGATGCCGCACCAGGTTGGAAGCCGAAAAAATCCTGAAAGGATCGGCCTTTTGCAAACTTCGGCTGGGGGTATTTTATACCCAACATTTATGATTGTATATTTATTTTATATTATCTTCTACTATATATTCATTTTTTACTAAGCACTCCATAAACACTCTTAAATTTATTATTGGGCACAAGTTCTTCAAATAAATTTTCAAAAATCCAATTCACCAACCCCCTCTTGGGTTACCATCTTTGAAAATAAATGATATCAAAGTAGGTACTCAGTCCAATTTATCTAACCATCAAAAGTTAAAGATCAATAGTGACTACAATTGGTACATCTTTAGTTAAAGGTCAATTAATCAATAGACCTTCACTTTTTAATAACATAAATTATATTTACTGGAAGGCACAAATAAAAATTTTCATTCAAGTATAAGATTATAACATGTGAAATATCATAGTAAATAGTCCTCACATACCCACAATTATGATTGATGGTATGCCTTCTCTTAAACTTAGAAAGGATTGGGATGAGCTAGATAAAATATTAACTCAATGAAATGCAAAGGCAATGAATGTTTTATATTGTACTTTAGATGCTAATGAGTTTAATAGAATTTTTACATGCATGTCTACAAAAGAGATTTAGGATAGACTAGAAGTTATCCATGATGGTATAAATCAAGTAAAAAAATCAAAAATTAATATGTTTGTACATAAATATATATAAATTATTTAAAATAGAATCTACTAAAGGAATCAATTATATGTTCACTAGATTTATTAATATTATAAATGGTTTGAAAAGTCTTGGCAAGGACTATATTAATAGCAAACTTATTCATAAAATTCTAAGATCATTGCTAAAGAATTGAAAAGCTACGGTGACTACAATTTAGAAAGCTAAAGAACTCAATAAGTTATCTTTGAAAGAGCTTATTGACTCATTCATAACTATGAGTTGAGTATGAATCGGAACATAAAAGAAGAGGCAAAGAAGAGAAGAACAATTATCATAAAATCAATCGTCAATGAAGATGTAGAGAGTGATACATTAGAAGAATCCGACAATGATAATGAAATGGCCATGATCACTAGAAGATTCAAGAGATTTATGAGAAAGAAAGATTTGACCCTAAGAAGAAAGAATATACTAGAAGAGAAGGAAGCAAAGAAATGCAATAGCCAACGATATATTATGAATGTAAGAAATCTGGACATTTTAGGATCGATTGTCCCCTTCTCCAAAAGTGCTCACAAAAATTTAGAAAGAAGGTTATGATGACTACATGGAGTAATAATAAAAATTCTAGCTCCAAAGAAGAAGAAGAATCAAAAGAAGCAAAAGCCAACCTTTACCTTATGATGCATGAGGATGAGGTAAATACTAATAACTCTAATGATTTTACTTTTGAAGAGCTGTATGATGCTTTTATAAGTTACTTAATAATTTTGAAAGGCTATCTCTTAAAAATAAGAAACTTAAAAGATTAAATCATTCATTAATTGAAGAAAAAAAATTTCAAAAGAAGAAAAAAATCTTTAGAAAAAGCAAAATGACTTGATTGAAAAGAATAAATGTCTTCAAAAAGAAGCTAATAAACTGAAACATATTATTGATAAGTTTACCCTTAGCTCACAAAATTTATAAATACTTTTGAAAAAATAAAAATTATTTTAATAAAACTGGTATAGAATTTAATACCTTAATTAATAAAAATTTTAGAAAAATATTTTTGCAAAGCCCACATCTGAAAAGTATGCGATCATATGTTTTAAATGTAACAAAGTCAGGTATAAATCTATCGATTGTAATATATTAATTTAAAAATACTAAATAAATAAATTTAAATTTCAAAAGAAACCATCCCAACTAACCTCAAAGGATCCAAGAAAGCTTGGGTATCTAAAAAGATTTGATGCTTATTTTGTAGGTGCATATGCTTGGCATCCCTTGAGACAAAAAAAAAGGTACCTAGATGGCCGATGCTCAAGACATATGATGTAAGATAAATCTTAATTTATCTCTTTTAAAGTCAAAGATAGAGAAATTGTTAGATTTACATATAGTAGTAAAGATAAAATTATTAGTCTTGATAATATAAAGATCACTTCTACCACTTTCATTAAAATATATTGCTTGTTGATAGTTTAATGCATAATTTACTAAGTATAAATCAATGGTGTGATAAAGGATTTGATGTTTCATTTTAATTATCACATTGCATTGTAACTAATTCCACTGATAATGGTATCAAATGCATAGAAAAGAGATATGTAAATATTTACGCAATAGATTTTGATGATCCTTGCAATGATAACATAGAATATCTAGTTATTATGAATGTCAAAATCAATAAAACTAGTTGAATTTAGCATAGTAGACTAGATCATACAAGCATAGACTCCATTACTAGATTCATTAAAATAATTTGGTTAGAGATTCACCAAAATTGATTTTGAAAAGAATAAAGTTTGCAATACATGTCAATTAGGTAAGTAAACTAAATCTTCATTTAAACCTAAAATATTATTTCAATTACTAAGCCATTAGAACTTTGTACATGAATTTATTTGGGCCTATCAAGACTACTAGTGTTGGTGGCAAATATTTTGGTTTATTATTTTTAATAATTTTTCTCAATATACTTGAATTTTATTACTTGCACACAAAGATAAAGCATTTGAAATGTTTGCAAAACTATTTAATAAAATCACTAGTAAAAAGGTTACAATATTTGAATATTAGAAGTGATCATAGTGTAGAATTTGAAATCAAGTTTTTGAAAATTTTGCTCTGAAATATAATTGATCACAACTTTTCAACACCTAGGATATGTCAATAAAATGAGATGGTGGAAAGAAAATAGAACTTTGTAGGAGATCGTACGGATCAGGCTTTGTAAAAGCAACTAACTAAAGTATTTTTGGCAGATGATATAAACACTGCATGCTATCAATAAAGTATTAATTAATTAGATCAATTTTAAAGAAACCCCCTATTAGCTTTACAAGGAAAGGAAACCAAATATATCTCATTTCAAAGTTTTTGATTGTCGATAATTTATTTGATAAATGGTAAGGATAAATTAGGTAAATTTGATACTAAATTAGAGGAAAGTATTTTCTTGATTACTCATTATTTAGCAAAATTTATAGAGTATTTAATAGAAGAACACTAGTTGTAGAAGAGTTAATTATATTGTATTTGACGAGACTAACATTTTTAAATCAAAAGAAGTGGATGATGATATAGTACTCTTGAAAAAGAGATGAAAGAAATGTCACTAGATTATACTCTTTCTCAAGACCTAGAAGAAAAGGAGTAAGAACAAGAAGATGAGAATAAAAAATATATGAATTTCCATCCACTACTCAATAAGATACTCATGACTTATCATAGAAATAGAGGTATACTCATAGTCACCCTAAAGAACTTATTATATATGATCCATCACAAGTCAATAGAACTAGAGTATCCATTAGAGAAGCATTAAATCATTTTATATTCATTTCTCATATTGAACCTAAAACTACTTTTGAAGCTGAAAAGAATGCTTATTGGATGATGGCCATGCAAGAAGAATTAATTAATTTGAAAAAAATAATATTTGAAATTGGTTGAAAAATCTAAAAACTATTTATTATTGATGCAAAATACAAATAATTTGGATGAGGAAGGCAATGTAACTAGAAATAAGGCTAGATTGGTTGTACAAGATTATGTACAATCAAGAAAAGAAAGTGATTTTGAAGAAACTGCACCAGTTGCTAGACTTGAAGCTATTATATTACTCTTGATTTTTACATATTTTATAGAATTTAAACTTTTCAAATAGATATAAAAAATATATTTTTAAATGGATACATTATGGAGGAAGTTTATGTAGAATAACCTCTTGATTTTGAAAATTATGAATTTTTAATTATATTTTAAATTGAACAAAGCTTTATATGGTTAAAAAATTCTACGAGCATGGTATGATTGTTTAAGTAAATTTTTGCTTAAAAATAATTTTAAAATAGAAAATATTGACATAACTCTTCATATTAAAAGAAATCAAAAGATTTTTTAATTATTCAAATTTTGCTGATGATGTAATATTTGGTGCTATTAATTATAAGCTTCTATGTGAAGAATTTGTAATGCCAGTATAAGATAAGCTCGAGATGAGTATGATGAAAGAATTGATCTTCTTCCATGGACTTTAAATCAAACAATCAAATGAAGGTATCTTTATAAACCAAGTAAATATACAAAAAAAGTTTTAAAAAAATTGGTATAGAGAACGTCGAAGGCATTGGAATCCCTATGAACTCAAGTTGCAAGTTTGATCAGGATTAAAAGGTAAGTAGTAGATCCTAAGCTTGATGGAGGTATGATCAGATCATTATTTTACTTAACAGTAAGTAGACCTAATATTATATTTAGTATATGTATATGTGCTCATTGTCAATCCAATCCTAAAGAATACATATTATTACTATTAAATTTTTTTAGATATTTAATCAATACTCAAAATGTTGATTTATAGTATTTAAAATAATTTTCTTTAGATTTGATGAGTTATTCTGATGTCAATTTTGCTGGAGGTAGCTTTGATAGAAAAAGCAAAAATGGTACTTGTCAATTTCTAAACGTTAATTTGATCTTATAATTAGCAAAAAAATTAGTAGTATTATTATGATGGAAGTTGAATACATTCTAATTGAAAGTATTGTGCTCAAATTTGTGGATCAAACAACAACTAGAAGATTTTGCTAGTACTTGTAGCAAAATTTCTATTAGATATGATAATACTAGTTCTATTAATCTAATTAAGGACTCGTTTGATTCATGAAAAGAATTTATCTTCCAAGAAAGTAACTTTTTGAAAAATTATTTTTTGGAATAAAATTTTGGCATATTTAGGTGATCATAAAAAAGTAACTTGTTGAAGAGTAACTTATGTATGGTGAGCATCTATTATCCTAAGAAAACTATATATAATACTATTATATCCTTAATAAATTTTATGTAAAATAATATTACATGTATATTAATATAAATATAATATTAATATATTATAACATAATATTGGATCATAATAATTTATCATATTAATATAATACTAATATATATTATATTATATTAACATAATATTAATATTTTAATTTAATAAATTTATTAATATCATAATAAATATAATATTAAATTTTATATTATATTAATATAAATATTAATATATTAATATAAATATTAAAATATTTATATAAATATTAAGATAATATTAATATAATATTATATTTTATTATTTAGTATTTCATCCTAACCATCCATTGATATTTTGTAAAATCTTAGCCATGATCTTAAAAGAATATTTTAGGAAAGAAGCACTATCAATTTTCATCCTATGAAAAGTTTTAAAATTTATCTCCTCTATAGATTTATACTTTTTATGAAATGTAAAATGTAACTTTCTATGGAAAGATATTTTTTATTTTTTTTCTCTTAAAACTTTAACCAAATAAGAGGCCCTTTCTCTATCTTTTAGGAATTACCTCTTTCCTCCTCCACTTTTCGTGAATCAAATGAGTCCTAAGAATTTAATTCAGCATTCAAATCAAAGCATATAGAGATTAGGAATCATTTCATTAGAAATCATGTACAAATAATGATGTTATGCTTAAATTTGTATCCACTAATAATCAAATTGTAGATATTTTTAGTAAACCTTTAAGTGAAGAAAGATTTTGCATAATTAGAAGAGAATTAGACCTTTATGATCCTTACGGTTGATTTGCTTCAAATTAATTTTATGATTGATTAATTCATTAAATTTATTCTTGTTTAGAAATATATTTAAATGTATATTTGATTGATTATGATATATATTAAATATGACTTGATTGATTGCATCATTTTTAGAAAGCCTATTTCTTAAACTCTTTCAATGCCAAACTAAGCTGGCTAACCTAAAATTATAGTCGACCTATACTAAGCCGACTAACTATTGAACTAAGTCAACTCAAATGTCGGGATCTAACTTTTAATGGAAAGCCCTAGGGACCACTCTCACTTTTCACTTTCACTTGCTACTTGTCCCTCTGCAAAACCCTATCCTACCAAATAGTTCTTTTGTCATTTTCCTTAGATTTATGGTAGGATTTTGCTTGCAAATGGCTCCAATTAAGCATGTTGCTTGACAGATAAAGCTCAAAATGTTTTCCAAAGAAAGGCTTGCAAGCCTTAAGAGGATAGAGGTTGAGCTGGTTTCCTCTATTCCAAAAAGGTGACTTAAGAGCTCCACTCAAATGAACAAAGAGCAACTTGCTTCAACTCCATCATTCTCCATGCCATCTATGAAGATATGCCTCTCCAACCATTCTATCACAATGGGGAGAAAGGTAGACTTCAATTTCTTTGAGCGGGATAATTTTTTATATATAGAAAAATCAAACATTTTGGTTGGGAGTATTTTTGCTCACTAAATGAACTAGTTTGTCCAAGTTTGATCTTAGAATTTTATGAGAATGCAACTTTGGAGCCTGATGCCCTAGTCTCTAAGGTGAAAGAAACAATGCCCTATGTTTCAAGTAGTCTCCTTCGCTAGCTACTTGATTGCCTTGTGTGATGAATCTTCCAATCTTCCCTTCTCAAAGAGAAATGCACTGGTTCACATTTTGCAAAGTGTAGATATGAAAGACATAAAGGGTTTGTTTGCTAATCAGTTATCACTAGAAATGTGCCTACTCCATATTTCATCTATAAGATCTTCATGCCAAGAGTAGAAAATTTTGATTATGTTATGAAGAAGGATCTTCAGATCATGTACCACATCATCTACAAATATCCCTTGGATCTCTCCACTCTTATAATCCATCAAATGCAAGATTATTAGGAGAGTAAAGGAAATTTACCTTTTGGAATGCCTCTCACTCTTATGTTCAAACATGCTTGTATTGCTCTAGAGAATGAGCCAAGTAGAGTACTGTGTTACTCGGATACTTACAATAAGCACTCTCTCAACAAAATAGGATATGAAAAGATAAATAAAAATTGATAAAAAAGGTTCTTCAGATAAAAAAAGCTAAAGAATTGGATGATGAGCAGGAATCAACAGAACATGCCACTGTTGATGTACAACCACAAGATCTACCTACAAGCAATCAGGAGATTCTCAGCCATCCAGTAGTCTTGAAGGTCATATCTTTGCTCTCTAAAGACTGATATCAGATTTGGAATTCAAAATGATAAATACACTTTAGTTGATCAGCAATTTGGTTCAGAGGGTTGCAGTTATTGAAGATGAAGTGAAGGCTATTTGGAGGATCCAAGAGCAAGTGATTTCTGTTGACCCTCCTATTCAAACCTAGCCTCCAGCCTTTGCTAGAGCACCTACCTCTTCAAACCTTTCTCTGCTAGGCATACTAGGTTGCTTTACTTGACCTGACACACCTACCCTTATGGCTCTAGGACTAGGAGAAGCCCTCCCATTGAATTCATAGATAGTTCCTCCGAGTCCCTCAGCACCAGTAGCCTCTAAAGCATTTAGATAATATTATTTTATCTTGGATGCTTATCGATCTTGCATGTTTATATACTTATCCATATATGATTGCCTTGACCCTCCATATTTTTTTTGCAAATGGATAGGCTTTTTAAATTTATGTACAAACTTTTTTTATAAATGCAAGCCTCATGTTTCTATTCATATTTTTATGTTGATTCACTACAAAAAAATAGGTTATTACACTACAAAAAAATGACTTTTAGCAATGGCAATATTGCCATCGCTAATAACAATTTTTATCAACCACCAATGGTGATCAAAAGATAAGTCGTAGTAAAAAAAAATTTTTTATTAAGCTTATTAGCGACGGAAATATGATATTAGTGATGGCAAAGGCCATCGCTAATAGCCGCCATCGATCCACCCCATCCCGCCCCATCCCGCCCTTGACTATTGGCTTCCCCATGCTAAAACCCTCATCCCCCCACCTTTGGTTTTCATCTCCCCCTCCCTACCAACAACCGATCGAACCCTCCTCTCTCCCCTCTCTCGGTTCTCCAGCTCACATCACGCCGTCGGAGCCCCCGGCCTCCTCCCCTAGCCTCACACCATTCGGCCTCCCTTTTCCTCCCGGAGCACATGTTCCCAAGCTCCCACTTCTTTTCGACTACCTCCTAGAGTCGGCATCCCGCCGCTCGACCTCCCTTTTCCTTCCCTACCTCTCCTCTTATCGGATCAGACCTCCCGTCGCCTCTCCCTTCTTCCCCACCGCCCCCTCTTTACCCCACCTCCCCATTATCTCCCACTGCACCACTGGATCTGGCTTCTCTGAGGCCCCTGCTGCCACTCTGAGCCTCCGGCTACCTCCCCAAGCCCCCAGTCTATCTCCCCCTGGTCACCTCCTCGAGCCCTCGATCGCCTCCCTTAGCCCCATGCCTTCCTCCCCCGGCTGCCTCTCTGAGCTCCCGACCAACCTCCCCTGTTCTTCCTCCTCCCTTCTTCCCCCATCTCCCCTCTCCCTTCTTCTCCTACCATATAGCACCAACTTCATGCCGCAGCGCCGCCTCTGCCTCCGTGCTGCAGCACCGCCTCTCTTGTCGGATCTATCACCTCCCTTGCCAGATCCTCTCTCCTTGCATTGGTGCATCTTCCTTTGCCGGATCCACCGCACCCCTTGCCAGATCCGTCGCCCCCTTGTTGGATCTGCCATCCCTATGCTGGATCATCGTCCCCATCCCTGCATTGTCGTTCTTGCACCGCTGACATCCCTGTGCCCGTGTACCCATTATTTTGGTGAGTATTAGCAATGACGACAGTGATGGTGGCGACGACGGTGGCAGAGTCGTCGCTAAAAATTCTTTATTTAATATATTAATTAATTTAATTAATTAATTAGATACTAATTTAATTAATTAATTAATTATTTATTTAACTATGATTAGGGCTGGAACTGGGCCCGGACCGGCCCGATGGGCTTCGGGTCGGTCCAAATTCTGGTCGGGCTTCAAGCTAGGCTTGAAATAGTTCAGGCCGAGCTTGGGCATAATTACAGGGTCCATTTGAATTTTGGACCAAGCTTGAGTATATCTTTGGCCTGACCTAGGCCCAGCTCGAGCCCAGCCTAAGAGTGGACCCAATATTATCGGCCCGCATCTAACCTAAAACCAGCAGTGCTCTATTCATAAAGAGGCTATAATGATTGTCTGTGTGAGATGCGCCTAAAGAGTCTAGAGAGAGATGGAGGTGATGCATTTTTGTCTTATTGTTGTAGTTGCAAGGCAAGCTTGGATGGTTTGTTACATCA
>KE505987.1:150392-181063 GCA_000441515.1 Elaeis oleifera | reverse complement strand
CTACTGTAAGCGAATTTCATCCGAGCTTCTACTGTAAACGAATTTCTTCCAGACTTCTATTGCAGGCGGACTTCAGCCGAGCTTCTTCAATAAGTGGTCCCCATCCGGACTTCTACAAGAATCAGACTCCGACCGAACTTCCGTAGCGGATAGATTCCGGATGAACTTCTACAACAAACGGGCTCCAGCAGCTAGATTTCTACAACGGCCAACCGCCTCCGGTGTCTACCGTACCTCCCCAGCCATCGACCTCCAATAGTATCAGCCGGACTTCAACAACGTCAATCGAATTTTCACAGGATCCTCCAGACTCCTCCAGCGGATGGACCTCTCCAATGCTGTCCGAAGTCCACTGTCGGTCAACCCTCTGCCGGATTCCTCATGAAGCCGGATTTCACCAACAGAAAGTCTTCGTCTTAGCTTCTACAGCAGATGACTTCCGCTTGCAGCATCAGTACCCAAGGCATCCGACAACAGTGGGCTCGTCAGCAACCTCGAAAACATCCGAGCTCGTCTTAGACAGAAAGCTACCCCGCTCCACTAGACGCCCCAACCTTCAGCCGACAGGCCCGAACTCTCTGGCAAGTCACGACAATGGCCACTACTCTGCTCCACTTCCTATAACGGATCCCGTGCGGCTCCACCACTCTCTGGCAAGTCACGACAACGGACATCACTCCACCCTTCATAACAGACTCTACGTGGCTCTGAACGGCCCCTGACGCCACTACTCTCCGTAACAAACTCCGCGTGGCCCTCAACGGCCTACTACTAGGCGGTTACAGACGTCGCTGTCAATCAGTTACGCTCTCCGTCTATAAAAAGGGATCCCCAGATACGTTCTTCTCTAAGCTCAAAACTCTATCTCGAAACTCTGCTAAAATTCTCATTCGAGCACTCCATTTCTGTTGAGACAGAGTACTGACTTGAACGTCGGAGGGTCTTGCCGGAGTACCCCCAACTCCGGTTTAGACTTCCCTTGTAGGTTCCGACGGCGACCGCGACTCCCTCGACTCCAGCTTCTCCGGCGCCAGCGGAATTCTGCACCAACATGGAGGAACATGAAATTTTTCATATTCCACGTAGATTTTCTTTTCATGAAATGTGGAAATTTATTTTATGAAAATACTAATTTTCGATCTTTCTTATTTAAAAATTCTAATCAAACACGAGGTCATTTTTTTTTTCCAAAAAACAAGGAGTAAAGTACTTCTTCCAAAAAATATTATATTATATAGGCATTCAGAAATTACAAGGAAGGGCTACAGAGGTTAAGCGAATAAATGGAACGTAAGTGTCCTCACATTCTCGTCTACCGCTCTGAAGCAATGCATGTACATGTCTAGTGAGGTTGTCGACCTCATACAAGGATACAAGGCTAGTGGTAGAAAATGGTCCATGTTAACAACACCTTTCCGTCCACTTGCAGCCCAGATGCCCAAAGTCGTTGAAGGTCCTAAAAAGAATGGGATCAACCCCAGAACGCATCCAAGGACTCAAAATGAACATGCACCAAGGGAGACAATTGGTAGAAGTAGTCTTCCTTCCAACTTACAAAGTTGGAGCGGGTATTCAAGGATTCTCCCCCTCCTCAGAATTATTTGCCAGAACTCCTTGGAGATTTCGCATTGCAAGAGTAGATGATTCATTGCTTCAACAGTACTTTCGCCACAAAAGAAGCATTTGTTGGTTAGAGGCAAGCTCTTCTTTGAAAGATTGTCTGTAACGTGGATTTTATTACAATAACACAACCATGAGCAGAGCTTAACTTTCTCGAGAAGCGGAAGCTTCCGAATAAATTCCTCAACGTACGTATGATATGGCTCCTCTATGTTTGAGAAAGTTGTAGCAATGGTTGACAAAAAAGAGTCCTGATGAATGTCACTTCCACAAGAATAATTTTCTATTTTTCTGTTGATCATACTTTCCTCCCCTCTATTCTCATGGGCCAAAGAAGTCCTTTAAGTTACTTAAGATAGATATATATGAATTATTATTAAACCATATCATTTATATTTAAATGAAATTTTTGCAGAAGTACAAATCATATTCATTCTTTTCCGAATGACATAATGGAGTATTTGTACAGATATTTTTCATTGCCAACACGCCGGGCTATAATTCTTATTAACAAGCACTGAATTTTTTTCTTTTTTAAAGGTTATATGCTTATATGTATCCTATCAAATACACAAATAAAACTAAGGAAACGAGAATTAGAGAGATAAGAACGTCACATTTGATTAAAAATCATCTTTTTATTGTTATTCTCTCTGCTCCTTGTATGCTATATGCTATGGTGGAAAAAGGAAAAAAAAAAAAAAAAGACAAGAAAAGAAGTGTAAAAATAGATGTGGTTGTCACCATGGCACCACGGAGCCAGGCTCCTCAATTGACACCATTCAATTATTTAGCTGGTCTTCTTCTTGGCAACAGCCTTATTATCCTTCTTTTCCATCGCCGTTGCCCGCGAATACAAGAATGTCCCGAGTATCGCGATCCCCGAGCCGAGAGCATTCAGTGGTCGGATCGGATTCCCGAACACGAGCACCGAGGCCACGATGACCACCACCCGCTTCATGCTATTTCCAACCGAGAACGCCGATGAACTCATCTTCTCAAGCGCCTGGTGGGATGTCTGGTTGTAGAGGTGGTAGAAAAGCCCTGAGAGGAGCACCCACCCGTAGAACGTCCACGGCGTGGGCACCGCGGCGAGCGCCCGTTGGACGCCACCCGCCCACCGGGACCCTCGACGAATACGGCGACCGGGAAGAGGTAAAAGAGGGAGACGATGGTGATCCAGCCGTAGAGATTGAGGCCACTGACGTGGGAGAAATCGTAGAGGCTGTGCTTGGAGTGGATGTTGCGGAGGACGAAGCCGGCGTTGGAGATGAGGGCGGTCCAGAGGCCGTGGGCGTCGAAGGAGGCCTCGGTGACGGCGGCGAGGGAGCAGCCGGCGACGATGGGGAGGACGGAGAGCCAGACGTGGAGGGGAAGAAGCGGCCGTGGAGAGCGGAGAGGACGACGGAGAAGACGGGCTCGGAAGTCTTGATGACGTGGGTGAAGGAGACGGCGACCTTGGAGAAGGAGACGCAGGCGAAGACGTGGCCGATGGCGTGGAAGAACGCGGGCCGAGGAGCGCGGCGAAGAATTCTTGGAGACTCGGGGGAAAGACTGGAGGCGGGAGGCCCAGAGGAAGCCCATCCAGAGGGAGGCTACGAGCAGCTGGAATGAGGCGAGCAACCAGGGGTAGGGAAGAGGTTGAGCACCTTCTTGTTGTAGATGTTGAAGATTACGTTATGGAAGTACCAAAGGCCGAGCACCAAGGCCAAGTTTAAGGTATTGGTTTTGGATTTGGATTCATTTTTGGGTACACATTTGGTGATACTGACTTTGGTACGGGTGGAATTTTCTTCTTCCTCATCCTCGTCGTCGTCATCGTCATCTTCATTTGCTTCATTTTGATCTGGAATGGAGTCTTCTCCATCTTTCGAGTCGTCCAAATCTTCTTGGTTCTCTTTCGGTATTGGAGCAATGGGGTGGTCTCCATCTGCTGCTGCTGCTGCTGCTCTGGGGATGAGACTGGGGAATGTGAGAGTGGGTCTTTGAAGGAGGACAGAAGGGGGCAAACGGACGAGTGCGTGGAGAGGCGTGAGAGTGGAGTTGGGAGTGGCATGGTGTCTCGGCTTGTGGGTTTTGGTGTGGCTGAGGAGAGCGGTTGATGAGAAGGGCAGTGAAGTGTGCAACGAAAGCATGTTTTGCTTGATTCGTATTTGATCAGATGGCTGGAAGGCGAATAGACAAGAGGGAGGGATGGAGGAAGTGACGGTGAGAGGGGGTTTTATAAGAATCGTTTGATACGGTGAGAATGATAAGCGAGAGAGCTAAAATATAATGAGTGATGGCATGTGCTTGCGATGTGCGGCATGCGAAGAAGGTGGGCCATCTCTCTGCATTAATTGTACGGGTTCGGTCGTTCTGTTTGGCATCCGACGCGGGCCAGACATGGACACCTAGCGTCGATGAGAGATTATTCGATGAGCAGATGATGCTGGTTTGTTGAATTACTCTCCTTCTCGACCGTCCATTTGATGGACCTATCGTTTCAGTACTGATGCAACCGTAACAAAGCATTCGCTATAACATCACATAATTGTACCCCATGCTTTTGGCCTACGGATCTTATTGCATGAGTTTTTTTTTTTGTCATTATGCTTCTAGTTACTTCTCCAAATACTATTTGCTTTTAGCATAGGCTCTCTGTTTATCCTCCTAGAAGGGCTGCATCATCGCCCACTGCCACACTGACTGCTCGGATGCTCAGCCTGCTTATTTCTACTTATATTTCTTGCTCTATTGTACCTGCTATTTCTGTATTTTGTATTTCTTCTTTTCTGTATACTGTATTGTCTATACTCTTATATAAATACTGTTGATATCATCTTAATATATAGCCAATGCCTCATCTGTTTTACCAAAAAATAATAATAACTGTACCCCATCAAAAACAGTTGCCTTCTACTTTTAAGGAAACAACCATCATTATTCCTTACTTCATTAGATCTTAATAGGTATTAGTATACGACATTTGTAATCCTAAATAGCAAAACCATAACCCAAAAGAAAAAATATTTTTTAATAAAAAAATAGTGTTGTGGAGGTAATCCGCTGCCGGTAATATTTTTCTTCACTTCAAAATGCGGTCAAATATCTGCGGACGATTCAGCAAAACTATGTCGAACACTAGAGAACGAGAGGTTGTCAGAGCAGATCGACCCCTCACCAACGTCCTCTTCCCAACCTCAGGCTCGGGCATCGATTGACCTCATGGTCAAAATCTTCTGATCGTGTGGTCGGAGGTATACCGACCCGATGGTCGGATCGTGTCGAGGATCAAGAACGAAGCTCTTATAAGCTAATAGGAGACAATGCCCAAGTCCTAGACACAGGCATCACACAAAGCTTCGACTCAGCACTGATCACTAACTACCGGCTTCTCAGTCCATATGAGCAAAATCTACAATCGTTTAATAACTTTGATTTGCACGATAGCGGAAAGATCCCCTATCCTAATAATCTGTCAGAATGTGGCTTAGTACCCTAACGAGTCTGGCATAATGGCCCAAATATTCCACCTAAACCATCTGTGGCTCTATTTTTATATAAAAGATATCAAAAAAATCCTCAGGTAAGCTCAATTGAAAGGGAATAGCATACCACCAACCTCACTCCCACCGTCCTCTCTCTTTTTTTATTTTTTCAAGCTTTGGCTAACTTAATTATCGGAGGATCCCCTGTCAAAAAATTTTCGACAAGTATGAACTTCTCTTGTAAGTTCTCTCCGGTGTCCCGGACCTCGGATGGCGTCCAACTCTAGCCACATCACTAGTAAACCAGAGACTTGCAATAACAAATAGTATAAAAATTTGAATTTATAAATATGGTTTTGTTGAGGTTATTGGTTAAAATGTTATATAATCGGTGTTGTTATTTCTCTTATATAGCATTCATTTTAATGACTTATTTATATTATGACAATCCCTATCTAAATGTCTTTCTATCTAGTTCACAAGTCAGACCAACTAGCTATTGTATTCTCTCAGTTTCATCCACATTTATATTATTAGATGACAACTCGATTGTAGCCCAACATGAATGCTGCAGCACCTTCAAAGGCATCATATTTGTACTATTGATACGGCCATGCGATGTTTTACTATTTGCCTGGACCATCTTTTATTTCATTTATTCATTCCAGTTAATCATAGAAAGGGGACATTATCACCACTCTATTATACATGAAAGGAAATTAAAGAGAAGCAAACTATTTATGACTCTTTTGGTTCCCAGGAAGAGCAGAGGTGAAAGTGTGGTTAAGGAAAAAAAAAAGAAAAAATGCATTTTAAAGAAGAAAGATGAAAAATAGTCTTGTTATGGAAATAAGATTTTCATATTTTATGAAAAAAAATATATGAGATATGAAAAAATCCAAATCCCACTAACTGAGAATTGGATAATTTTTTTTAAAAATATAGTTAAGCTTTAAATAGAAAGTGGTAAGATTTTTTTTTATTAAAGATATAACAAGTATTATTATAATTTTTTAAGAAAGTAGAAACTCAAATAAGCATACGATATTCTAAAATATGCTGCTTTTTTATGGACAACTAAATATATAAATTATTTTATTAATTATCATATATCCAAAGCATCAGTTTTCAAAAAAAATTATTAAAAAATATTTTTTTAGAAATCAAATAAGTCCTTCAAAACATGCACTTTAAAACATCATTCAACAACAGTCATTAACTTTCTAACAAAAAAAAAAAAATCCCATCATCTGAACATATATTTTATAGCTATATTCCATGACATGATGTTGGTCTCCAAAGTAGTTATAGTAATTCATATAAGAAATTTAATTTGAATATGAAAATAACATACCTCCAGCTATTATTATTCAAGCATAAATGAATCAATGATCAAGAAAGTTTCGAAAACTATCAAAAGACAAATTTTATAGACGAATCTGCTTTGTTTCTATCCTACAAAGAATACTATAAAAGAGTACTTCTAGTCTATGTCAGAAAATCTCGATGCCTATACTTGATAGAGAGTCGCAGGCTATATTTATAAGCTAGAGTAAGAATTTTTTAGGTTAACATAACTTTTTCGATCTATCAAGAAAGTATAACTATAGTGGAATCTTTATTTTGACTTAAGTCTATCCTTCTCTTAAAACAGTTTTAATTATTCATTATCATCTTAATTATCTTAAATTATCTTTAATAATAAAGTTACAAGTGGACCATATCAAATTTTTTGTTGATCCTATGATTAATTTTGATGATTGCCAAATTTTGAGTAATTATGAATCTAATCATGTATTTCAAGAACGAATATAGGTCTTTTCAAATGTTCAAATTGAAGAAATAACCTATGAGAAAGATCTCTTCAAAAAAATTTGATCAAGGACTTTAAAGAAGAATTTTCAAGTTCAGACCTAGTGGAGTCGACCCCAGAAGGCTAGGAGTAGACCCCTGCACTGTATCAGGCTAAAAGAGTAAATTTTGAGTTCAAGCAAACAAAAGTCAACCCCAAAGCAAGAAGTTGACCCCGGCATATTGTAGTGGAGCTGGCACGTAGAGGGGATAACCCATAGGTCGACCCTTACTGAGCAACAGGTGCAGATAGAAACTATTTTTCGGATTCCTAATGGAGTCAACCTCTGAATAATTGGAGTCAACCCCAGAGCAGATGGAGTCAACTCCAGAGGAACTGGAGTCGACCCAAAGCATGGGATTAGCTCAACGGCTAGTTTCTGCAATCTTTCTAGTGGCCATTTCTCCACTCCAATGAATCAATAACCAAAATATTGTACCAAAAGTTGAATCTTATAAACGAATCTATCTTACTTCTATCCTATAAAGAATACTGCAAAAGAGTACTGTTGGAGAAAATTTTATATGGGCTAATGATATGAAGAAGCCCAAGGCTCAGGATATTAAAACTTGGCAAGCCTGCCTGCTGAGCCCTCACCGACCCCTAATTGACCGCAATCATTATCACTTTGCCACTAACTGATCCTCAACATCTTTCCTATTGTCCTTTCGCATTCGAAGCAGATGAAGGCCTACCGATTGTTGCTCGATAACTCTCACCCATGACTGTCGATGTCTCCTCAGTGATCAACTCCTGTAGCCTAAGCTGATGAATCAACAACATGCCCAAATGACTAGCTCGATTCGATTGAGAGATGGTCGTTAGCCGATTGCATCCGACCAATCAATCTCCTCCTATCGAGCGGGCCCTAGATCCTGACTTCCTCATCTGACAGCAGCATAGAACATCGGACTCATGACCATAACTGACCAGTCTTCAGCTTATTAGCATTAGTTGGCATGCCAATTCAAAATTCAATGCCAGCCAGATGACAACTATCACAAAATTGATAAGACAACCACAACCATCATATCTCAAAAATCTCGAGCGATAGTTCCATCATTACATGTGAATTATGTCCTAGCCAGGCGGAATCATGCAAACCAATCTGCCAACTAAAGCAATGGCCTCCAT
The DNA here is from genome assembly GCA_000441515.1 of Elaeis oleifera. NCBI lineage: Eukaryota > Viridiplantae > Streptophyta > Magnoliopsida > Arecales > Arecaceae > Elaeis > Elaeis oleifera. The sequence continues at coordinate 172,987 of KE505987.1, read as the reverse complement.
CCATAAAAGGAGGCTTGAAGGAGATCCTAAAAAGATACTTCATTATTCTACCTCTCATGCTCCTCTATCTATTGAACGAGAGTTCTAACTTGAACGTCTGAGGATCCTCATCGGAGCAATCTTCGATCAGAACTTTTGCATAGGTCACACCCCTGAGAGGCCCATCTCTCCGTCCACTCCAGCATCTCGATGCCATACGGATTCTCGCACCAATAGATTGGCACTAGAGGAAGGATTCTGAACCCATTCGGAGGAGTGTAGATCAAGAGAGTAACATAATCATGCCGCTTAAGAGAGTTTCATCTCACCACACCAACGCCACTACCTCCCCACTGGCGGAGAGCTAGGCTAACAATCAGATATAGCTACAAGTGGCAGAAACTCTCCTGCCTTCTCAGTCGGCATTGGTTATGGTGAATCTATTCAATCTACTCTTCTAGCAGGTCCAAAATCGGACGGTCATTGTTCAGATGATTCAGGATGTCCCTGCACCTCCATCGGCGGCACTGTAGCCTAATCAAATTGTGCCTCCTTCGATGGCACCACCATCGAATCTGGTTTTGCAGCCACCAATATCGGAACAAACCATGGGCCTCTCCTTGAAGCCTGAAGAGGAGACAAGCCCACCAGAGCCACCACAGAACTCCAGAACAAGAAGGCGGCGATCTCTTAATCCCTGATCAGGGCATGATTCAATCCCTGATCAGTGATTCCCCCCAGCACTTCGAGGTATGTATCGCCTAAGACCCCATGCTTGAGTGACGGCTATAAAAATTGATCAGTAGATTGATGCAATCTACAACACTTCCTCAACATCCTACAATGGGTTTAATAGTGACCCACCTTTTGACTCGATGATCATGCAGGAGCTGCTTCCCCGATACTTCAAGGCTTCGTAATTCAAAAGCTACGACAGGATTGTCAATCCCATTGATCATCTTGAAACCTTCAAGGTGGCGATGCTCCTCCATGGAGCCACCAATGCCATCCTTTGCCGAGCCTTCTCCTCAACTCGAAAGGGACGGCCTGATATTGGTATTCTAGTTTAAAGCCAGCCTCGATCTATTCCTTCGAGCAGCTGAGCCCATCTTTCGTCAACTATTTTGTCAGTAGCCGATGCCAGCATAAGTAGTCTGACTACCTCTACTCTATAAAGTAGAAGGAGGGCGAGCTGAGCTTTCGTCAGCTGCTTCGATACGGCCACTTTGGAAGTTAGCGATTTGGATCAGTCGGTCGCGATGTCTGCGATAATGAGCGAACTCCTGAAGCATAACCTCAAGAGGATATCAGTGAAGACCTATCCTCGAGACTACCCCGATATGCTAGCTCTGGTAGAAAATTATGCCCACATAGAGGAGGTCTTCACCGAAGATAAAGCCTCCGTTAGTTCTATCATAGGGGAAAGCAAATAAGGAGTGCTCCCTGAGGTGGGAGGAGAGAATCCAACAGATCTCTCCAAGGTGGGAGAAGAGAATCCAACAGTACTTCAAGTCTCCATCTCGTAAGCTGAAAAATGAAACTCCTCAGAACTGTCGACCTTGAAGCCCTCAAAGAAGAGATCGATGTGCCTCACCGTCAAGAAGACATAATAATTATATCCCATTGAATGCTCTAAAGACTCAAGTACTGATGAAAATCAGAGGATGACCCTTAGAGGCGAGGAAGTCACGGACAGTCCTTGATCGAAAAAATCTCAATAAGTACTGTCTATACTATCGAGATCACGGTCATAACATAGAGGAGTGTATTCAACTCTAAGATGAGATCGAAGATTTCATCATGCATGGTCATCTCGATCGGTTCATTTGACAAAGGAGGGAGTAGTGGGAGGAATGGTAAAGATCTCCTCGACCAGTAGAGCAACCACAGCGGACAGGACTACAGGAGGACCAACCCGCAATTGACGTGATAAACACCATCACTGGGCGGTATCATGGTGGAGGATCTGATAGAGACAAAGAAGCGGTGAAAAAGTGGAGGACTGGAGAATTAATAATTTTTACAGAAGAAGATGCCTAAGAAATCTAGTTCCCACATAATGATGTGGTAGTTGTAAATTTAAATATCACAAACTATGATGCACACCGTGTCCTGATTGATAATGGAAGCTCTGCTGACATCTTATTTATGATACCTTCTCAAAGATGGGAATACCTGATGATCGGCTGGGAGCATGGACTCCTCACTTGTTGGATTTACTAAGCACACCATCTCCGTGGAAGGAGTCATCACGCAACTTGTGAAAGCTGATCGATTTCCATCTAGTCCACTGCCCAAGTTGACTTTCTAGTCATCTAAGCACCCTCGACTTACAATGCTATCCTCAGTCGATCGGACCTGAATGCACTCTGAGTCGTCATCTCCACATACTATCTAAACATGAAATTTTCAATGGTGCACGGAGTCAAAGAAGTTCGTGGAGATCAAGATTTGGCATGCCATTACTACAACATTGCTCTCCAAGGAGCTCATCCTATCAAGTCATACTTGGTTGAAGGACTCGACACCCACGATGAGCTTGTCGAGGAACGTGGAGAATCAGTCAAGGATCTCATCTCAATCCTCTTGGTGGATGGAAATCAGGAGCATATGGTCCAGATAGGGTCAAATTTGGATCAGAAATAAAGACCAGCTAACCTTCTTTTATAGGAAACATGGACATCTTCATCTGGATGCCAGTAGATATGTCAGAAATCAATCTCTCGATGATCATGCATCGACTGAATGTGAGCCTGAACCACCATCCCTTCAAGCAAAAGAAAGGAGTTTCACACCTGAATGGCACAAGGCAATAGCTGAGGAAGTAGACAAACTGCTCTAAGCGAGCTTCATCAAGGAGATGACCTATCCAGAGTGGATAGCAAACGTGGTCATGGTGAAGAAGATGAATAAACAATGATAAATCTACATCGACTTTATCAAACTAAACAAGACCTGCCCAAAAGACAGCTACCCCCTGTCGAAGATTGATCAGTTGGTCGATGCCACCTCAAGCCATGAACTTCTATCCTTCATGGATGCCTTCTCCAATTATAACCAAATCCGGATGACACCTAAAGACGAAGAGAAAATATCTTTATCACTGACCAAAGTCTCTTCTGTTATAGGGTCATATCCTTTGGTCTGAAAAATATAGGTGCAACTTATCAATATCTCGTAAATAAAATCTTCAAGGATCAGATTGGATCAAATATAGAGGTGTATATGGATGACATGCTCATCAAAAGCAAGTTCATAAGAAACTATATCGACGACCTCGAAGAAGCCTTCACTATCCTACTGAAGTACAAGATAAAGTTGAACCCAGCCAAGTGTGCTTTCGAAGTGACTTCTGAAAAATTTTTGGGCTTCATGGTATCTAGTCAAGGAATAGAGACCAATCCAGAGAAGATCAGGGCTATGCAGGAAATGGATCCCCTAAGGACGATCAAGGAGGTGCAACACCTTATGGGAAGAATCATCTAAAGAAAAATTATCTGATCATATCGAATGCTAGGAAGAAAATTGAATAGATTAACAATTAAAATTTTTATAATATTTATGAAATCTCACCTTGATTCACAGTGAAAGACTTGATCAAGATAGAAGAGATTTCTCAAACAATTTGCTTTGCGAGATCTGGATGCGCAGATCCTCTACTTCGTATGCACGCCAAGTAATGTAGGAGAGAGGGATGAAGAACTCTTCAGGAGGAAAGAAGGAGAGCTTTGAGACTGATCTTAAGGCCTTGGAAAGCACCTGCATGCCACACCACAAGGGATAGGGAGGATGCCCAAGAGGAGAGACACGCCCAGGGAGAGGTGATGCCCAAGGAGATGGGAGGCCCAAGGATCTCATGCCTAGACCAATGCTTGATTGATTTTTCTCTTCTCCACATCCCTCCTTAAATAAACAAGAGTTTCTAGATCAAATCAAATATCTTCATAGATTAGGAATAGCGACCCTCCAAGTTTGAATCAAATCCAAACTTTCTAAACCATAAGATTTTCTAATGGAAGTAGGAGAAGTGCTAACTTGTGCCTCCCTTCACCATGTCGCATGCTCAAGGAGAGGGGTTATTTTCAGTGCCCTCTCCTCCATCTTAATCAGCCATATGGGTAAGAGAATATCTAATAAATATGGCTAATTGCACCGAATCAGATTTGGTTCAAGTTTGAACTCAATTTGAATCTAATTCGAAACTAATTCAAATCAAATTCGAAAAGGCTGTTAATCCTAATCTAATTAGGATTTAGGTCCCAGTCCAGCTTAGATATTTAATCCAATTTAGCCTTAATAAAATCAAGCTCAATTAACTTAGGTCTGATTTAAGGTAATTAGGACTCGAATCTAATCTATCATAATTTTTTGGATCACAGATTTGATCAAATTTATCTCTAAAATTAAACCTGAGCCTCATGTACAGTGCTAGCTACACATAGTCAATGTTTAATTCCGTATGATCTATAACTTAATTTTAATTAAGTAAATCTATATGTTTGATATCCAATCTCATATTTCTAAATTGAATACATAAATATTTGATCAATTCTTTTCTATGTTGTTTGACTTTATGCGTGACTCCATAGGTTCGAATACTAAATCGGTAGCATAGAAACTACTTTTTATACTAATCGAAGTAACCATCTAGCAACAATACCCCACATCTAGATAGGTCGAATAATTATAAAGCAATATTCAAGAATCTCGATATATGGTTACCGCATAATTCATTTCTTTGGCCCTAATACTCAAAATGACCTAAGGTTTAACTGTCAATCCTAAAATAGTTATCCACATTATATTTCAATCTTTTTCAAATCTTATGATACATTATAAGGATTATTTGATCAAAATTTATTGAATTGAGATATAGTGATGCATTAACTTTATAATCTAGAAGGATCAACCCATCTTGACTCACACACTGACTTCACAAGTACTTGATTGTACCCAGCAGCCTTCCATCACTGTAGTAGAAATATAGGTAGTTCGGCACCAAAGCACAGTGAGTTGCTTGCAAGTCACCATGGTGATTTCAGATCGGAAGGACACTTATGCCCATATCCTTCGTGAGCTTCTCTTGACAGCAAAGCGCTTCGCACGTAAGTCACTGTTCGGTGATGGTGTACTCCTATATCTCATCTGTATGCCATACCAATATCTCCACACTCTTTGATTAAGAGGACAACCAACCCATATGATACACAATGATCTATACTTGATAAACGTTATTGTCCTTATTAATAATGTATCATTTTATCGCGAACAAGTTTAAGAACTATTCAATAAATCTTTCTTTATCGATTATATTATAGTTCTAAAGATTTTATCATAACAAAAGAGCTCATAGAAAAATACACTTTTGTGATGATCTTGCCAAAAAATAATTTTTATTCATTAATAATTTATATAAAAATTACAAAGAGCTCAATCATCTATAGATAGATAATTGGCTTAGAAAATATTTTTCAATAACTCTCATTTGGACTGAAGCCAATCAAGATTGTATTTAATACCCATCTTCTACTTATGATCATCGAACTCTTTGATCTCAAGCACTTTAGTAAAGGGATCGGTTAAGTTTTCTTTTATTAGCAGTATCGGATGCCGCAATCAATTCTGCTTCACAAGCAGAGTCAATTACTGTGTGCTGAATAGAAATCTTTCAGCAGATCGCTCCATCATATAAAGTGAAAATATAGCCAGACACACTATTGCTGTCATTATAATCAGACGAAAAATTGAAATCAGTATATCTCATAAGTTTAAAATCTGTATCTTTATAATTAATCATTGGTCCTTGGTATTTCTCAAATACTTAAAGATTATCTTCACAATCTTCCAATGGTTCTCTTCCGGATCAGACTGATATATACTCACTACTCCTAGTGAGTAGGCCACATCCGATCTCGTACATATCATAACATACATGATAAATCTTACTACTGAGACATATGAGATTCTACTCATATGCTCTCTCTCTTAAAGAGTTGTCAGATAATTCTTCTTAGAGAGAGTAATTCCTTGACCTATCGATAGATAGCTCTTATTAGAAATTTTCATGCTGAACTATTTCAGTAAGGTATTGATGTACGTGGATTGAGACAATCCAAGCAACCTTTTAGATCTATCTCTATAGATCTTCATCTTTAGGATGTAGAATATTTTTTTTAAATTCTTCATGAAAAATTGTGATGATAGTCACAGCTTTACACTTTGTAAAGTAGGGATGTCGTTTTCTATTAAGAGTATGTCATCTACATATACTATAAGGAAGATGACTATAGAGTCATTAGCCCATTTATAGATGCAGGACTCCTCTCCATTCTTAACGAAGTTATACGTTTTGATCGTCTAATCAAAATACATATTCCAACTCCAAGAAACTTGCTTCAGTCGATAAATAGACCTATTTAGCTTGCATACTTTAGATTTGTCTATGGATATAAATTTTTAGTTTGTATTATATACACCTCTTCTTCCAACATTCCATTAAGAAAGATAATTTTGACATCTATTTGTCAGATCTCATAATCTAGATGTGCCGCTATAGTAAGTATAATCCGAATGGACTTGATCTTTGCCACAGAATAGAATATCTCATTATAGTCAATACCATAATATTGATGATATCTCTTAGCAACTAGATAGGCTTTATAGGTCTCTACCTTCTCATCCGCTCCTCTTTTCTTTTTGAAGATCTATTTACATCCTATGGGTTTAATCCCTTCAGATAGATCAACAAGTGTCCATACACTATTGATTTTTATGAACTTCATTTCGGATTTCATGATTTTAGTCATTTCTCATAATCGAACCTCTGAATGACATCCATATAGATGATTGGATCCTCATTATTTTATCTAGTTCGACAGGATTATCATCCTGAATCAAGAACTTGTAGTATCTGTCTGGTTGATATTGTACTCTACAGGATCTTCTTAATGATGCCTCTATAACAGGCTCTAGCTTTGATTCTCCAATCAAATCTAGTATTGTATTCCTACTCAGGGATGTCTGATTTTCTACCTCACGAACTTCACCAAGTTCGATCTTCGTAGCATTAGTTCCTTCTCTAAGAAACTCTCTTTCTAAAAAGACTGTCCTATTACTGACGAACACCTTTTGCTCTTCAGCGGATAGAATAGTATCCTTTATTTTTTTGGATATCCTACAATAAATACTTATCAAACTTGGATCCAAGCTTGTCGGTCTGTAAATATTTGACATAAGCCGAACAATCTCAAATCCTAAGGTGAGAGAGTGTTAGCCTACACCCGGTCCATATCTCATATAGAGTTTTAGTGACTGATTTGCTTGGAACGTTGTTCAGAATATAGCATGTAGTTTCTAGAGCACACCCCCAGAAGGAGATTAGTAGAGTCGCAAAGTCCATCATGAATCGAATCATGTCTAACAGTGTTTGATTCCTCCTTTCTGACATCCCATTATGCTGTGGTGTCCTAGGAGGGATCCATTGTAAAAAAATCTCATTCTTTTCTAGATATGTCAGAAACTCATTTGAAAGATATTCACCTCCTCGGTCTGACCCAAAGTTTTAGTTTATTTTTTACTTCACTACTGAATCATTTGAACATTTCAAATGATTTAGATTTATGCTTCATAAGATAGATGTATCCATACTTAGATAGATCGTCAGTGAAAGTAACGAATAATTATACCCATCTCTGATACTTATGCTCATGGATTCACATACATCACTATGTACTAGATTTAGAATATCAATGGCTCGCTCACCTTTTTCTTTAAAAGGTGATTTTGTCATCTTACCAAGAAATAAGATTTATAGGTCGGTAACGACTCATAATCACTAATATCGAGAATTTTTTCTTTAGTTAATCTGTCCATCCTGTTCTAATTCACATGATCTAACCGGCAATGTCAAAGATAAGCATTGCTGATATTATCTACTTTAGAGCATTTATTAGACGTGTACATTATACTTACAGACTGTAATAGAAGGTATATGCCATGTTTTAGTTATCCATGCATAATTGTAATATCATTCATAATGATATCATAAAATTATCCTTTATTAAAAGTTAAAACCAACTTTGGCCAAAAGATCTATAGAGATAATATTTATCAAAAAAGAAGAACAATAATGATAATCATCTAACAGGATAATTCTAGACTCAAAAATAAGCTGAATAGTTTCTAGAGCTAGTACTAAAACAAGACTTCCATCTCCAATGTTCAGAAACCATTCACCATCTTAAATTTCTACTGACCTAAAGTTCTTACAATAAATTACAAATATTAGTTAGACTTTCTGTATTCAATATCCAGGTAGTAGTATCACACATAGAAAATTATAAGGAGTTATTATATAAGTACCTTATCAAGCAACATATTGCTGCTTTCTCTTATTCGGCATGTTAGGTTAAGAGAGGCTATATACTGAGGATAATTCTTCTTTTAGTGATCCTGCTTCTTGCAAAGAAGTATTCTGCCTGGCTCTTGTCAACCTTTGACTTCTTGCTTTGACTGAGCTTTAGAGCTCTAGCATGCTGCACCTTCTTTTTGTTCTTCTTCTTTCCTTTCTTAAAGGGATGATGTCTAGAAAAAAAATCATCCATCATATTCACTAGCTCCTTTTGAAGCTGGTTATCCTTCTTGAAGGCCTGCAGTAATCCTAGCAAACTATGATAATTTATTGTAGATTTAGTCATTCTATAATGACTAAGAAAAATAAGTAGGACTTGAGGAAAGAATTTAGAATCGCATCTTTTTCTAGCTGCTCGTGCAAAAAAATTCGAGTTTACTGAGATGCTCAATCTGCTCGATCATACACAGTATATGATCTGTGACCAGCGCCCCTTCCCTCATCCATGCGTTAAAGATAACATAAGATGTTTATATCTCTCAACATCATCAGGAGTGCCAGAGGACTTATTCAACATTTGAAGGATTTTCTCTAGCTGAGCATCTTCAAATTTATGACTGAACTTGTCATTCATATCCGCCCTCATAATGCAATGCACAGCGACTTGATCATTGAGCCACTTCTGGTAAGTATCTCTGACTGTACCACGAGCATGTGGGATGGACTCCTCAGATGCTGGATCTGAAGTACATACAAAATCCTCTCGTGCTTCAAGACAATCTTAAACTTTCGATGTCAACTATCGAAATTAAGTCTGGTGAGCTTGTCGCTATCCAACGGTGAGCGGAGCAATAAAGTATTAGCCATTATTGAAAGAAAAATAAAACCATATTAGTATATGAATTATTCAATCTTAAAGACTTGAACTTTAGTCTAAAAGTTCTTCTACTATTTTATATGAATTGATAGCCTCTACTTCCAATTCAAAGAATTACATTAATTCTTTAACAGGTACTAAAATCCATATATACTACACATAAGCCCAAGTATGGCTCGACCAACCCATGTACATCTATGAGTAGATTCTTAACCAATTATTTTTTAAATAATTTTAGTAATAAATTTGCCCCATGCACCTCTTTAACAAGCATATGGCATCTCCACTGAAAGTTCCGGTTAGGTTCAACTATTAATATGAACATACTCAGTGAATCTAACTGATGAATGATCAGATCCGAGCAAGCTCTAATCAATCCAACCATTCATCAGATAGTACAATAGAGTCATCATATAATGAATGATAATTTCAATATTCAGATAAGCATCAGGCGTAAGGCACCTCCAATACTAATTTGAAATATTGGACCTATTACCATCCACCTTAATAGGAAGTTATGAAGCAGTTATCCTCATAACTATTTTATTTTAAAGACTAATAATTTAGAAAATTTAATTAATTGATTTAAGAATAAAAGAAGAGGTTAACCAGTATTTCAATGATCCTCCACTAGTTTCATCAAGTCATCAAAGAGGACTAAAAACAAGTTGGCTCAAAAATACTTGAATCAGTAACACTGATTAACCTTAATGGTATGGATCAACTCGAATCATTCAATGATCTAATCTTAACATAATCTATCTAATTGACCAGATAAGTGAGATCTATGGGAGGGTAGCCAATACTTGCCTTAGACACTATATAGGTCAGATAAGCATGCTCCCAATTAAAACCACCAGTCAAACTGTCAAACTTATCTTAGATATCAATTGGTCGATTAGTTTCGATTTGATCGTCCAAAAGACTCGGGCTCGACCATGGAACTATAATCAGGCCCATTTGGTATGGCCAAAATATAGACTTGATCAAGCTATGACTATTGAGATTGATCTTAGAGAAATCTTGATCTAATCTAATTCAACTATTGATTAGATTTAATCAATTTCTCTATTTGGTTCATATTTGTTACTAATCCTAGGTCTAACCCAATCAGATGATCTGATTCAACCAAACCCATAGCCCCTTAATTTATATGGTGTTTTAAGATCTTTAATTCTCAAATCTATATCTTTTGATAACCATATCTTAATTCATAATTAAGTATATGAAATTTTGTATTGAAATTATTTCAACTTATAAAACTATTTTACAAAAATTTTCATGCAAAATCTTACATCATATGTTATTAATTTCAGATTATGAAACTAATTTTCAGATTTGAATATTTTATATAAATAATAAAAAATAAATCATAAAATTTTTAGATCTAATCTAAACTTATTTATGATTAGAACAATTCTAGAGTTCTTTTCACCTTTCTTCTATATGAGATATAATCACATCACACCCCTATACGTCATAAGAGAATCTGTTAATTAGACAAGAGAAAAAATTTAATCTCTACTTCTTATGATCAGACGGCTATGGTGATCAACTCTATTTTGAGTACTTGGTTACTAAGAACAATTCAACACTACATATCACATATGTAAAAGAAAATTTTGATTCATATCATATTTATAACATGATAGCATGTGAAATTTTTATTTAATCTAATTAGATCATTACTATTACATAAATTTTTTGGATTTGAACCTTAATCATATCATCACATGAATCATTAATTTAGATCTGAAAAATAAAAAATTATTCAAAATATATATATGATTGTATAGAAAATTTTGATTTGAGATATGATCAAACATATACAGATATTTTGCTCAAATCAGATCTGAAACTCTATCAAATAGATTCATATCTGAGCCTGATTTAAACATCAATTTTTTAATTAAAATATATCTAAAAAAATCTATCAAAATAGATTAAAATCCATGCATAATCAAGTTTTAAATCAAAATAAAAATTTGTATAGAAAATTCTGTTAAAACAATTTTTAATAGATAGTTTTTAGGGGCTAATTTTAATCCGATAATCTGGTCAAAACCAGATCAAAAATATATAGAGAATATCAGATCAAAATAAATTTGATTATATGATAATTTTGATTCAAAATCAGATCAAAAAATTAAAAAATTCAAATATTAAACTATGCGATCATGACATACAGCTTGGCTCTGATACCAGTTGAAGAAAAAATTATCCGATCACATCAGATGTTAGAAAGAAATTGAATAGATTAGCCATTAAAATTTCATAATATTTATAAAATCTCACCTTGATTCACAGTGAAAGACTTAATCAAGGTAGAAGAGGTTCCTCAATCGATTTGCTTCATAAGATCCGGATGCGCAGATCCTCCACTTCACATGCACGCAAAGCAACATAGAAGAAAGGAATGAAGAACTCTTCGAGAGAAAGAAGGAAAGCCTTAAAATTTGATCTTAAGGCCTTGGAAAGAGCCCACATGCCATACCACAAGGGATAAGGAGGACGCCCAAGAGGAGAGAGACGCCCAGGGAGAGGAGATACCCAAGGAGATGGGATGCCCAAGGATCTCACGTTTGGATCAATACTTGATTGATTTTTTCTTCTCTACACCCCTCCTTAAATAGATAAGAGTTCCTAAATGATACATTTCCCAACATCGCTACTTTGAATCGATTTATCTCAAGATCGGTTGAAAGGTGCCTACCTTTTTTCAATTTCTAAAACAGCCAAAGAACTTTCAGTAGATCGAAGAGTATCAGAAAGCCTTTGTAGACCTCAAAGACTACCTTGGTTCCACTCTATTACTTGGTAAGCCTGACCTTGATGAAAATTATTTCTGTACCTTGTGGTCTTGCCTGTTGCAATGAGTGCAGTACTAGTGCAAGAGTGGAACAAAATTTAGAAGCTAATCTATTATATCAAGTGAACCCTAAGAGATGTAGAGACCTGATACTCAAAGTTAGAGAAATTGGTTAATGCTCTCCTTATTGCAGCCTGAAAGCTTCGACCTTACTTTCAAGCTTACACCATCGTTCTCCTGATGGACCAGCCTATAAAGAGCATCCTTCATCGACCAGACACATCCGAATGGATTACGAAATGGGCGATTGAGCTTTCTAAGTTTGACATTCAGTACCGGCCTCGGCCATCCATTAAAGCTCAGATTTTGGCCAACTTTGTGGCCAAGTATATCATTCCAGATGAGCCGACTAGGCAGGAAGATGCCAAGCCACATGTCTTGATCGATGCGGGCCCTTCAGAAGCTTATACTAACTCTTGGATAATATACGTAGATGGCTCATCCAACTCCACAGGATTCAGGGCAGGATTGATCCTCTCAGGTCCAGAAGGGGCAGTAGCTGAGTATAACTTGTGCTTCGAGTTTCCAACAATAAATAATGAATACAAAGCCTTAGTCACAGGGCTTCGGATAGCTGGAGAACTGGGTATACGAAACTTAAAGGCTTGCAGTGACTTTCAGCCGATCGTCAGGCATATTCAGGATAATTATGAGGCTCGAGGAGAGAACATGGTGCAATACCTCCAGAAGGTCAGAGACTTGGCATCCATATTCGGTAAATTTGAAATCCAATAGGTACTCAAGTCGGAGAACTCTAGGACCGATTTGCTATCTAAATTGGCGACATCGGTGCCACCTGAGTTGTCCAAGAATGCCTTTTTCGAAGTAATGGGCCGACCAAGTATTAAAGAGCTGATAACCGTAATGCAGACAGATGAGAAACCTTCTTAGATTGATCCACTGATCAGCTATCTTAAAGATGGGATGCTTTCCGCAGATCGGAAGGAGGCTCGAATGATAAATATCAGTTATCCAGATATATTTTTCATGAAAAGAAGCTATATAAGAGATCTTATTCCCTATCTTTTCTCAAATGCCTACGACCATCCGAAGCCGACTACGCACTTAGAGAGGTGCACGAAGGCATTTGCGAAAGTCACATTGGAAAGAGAGCATTGGCTTACAAGCTCCTTCGACAGGGCTACTATTAATCGACTATGCAAAAAGATTCTGAGAACTATGTTATGTGGTATGATAAGTGCCAAAGGAACTCCAATATACAATGATTGTCTATAGTCCCGATCACCCCCATTTGCGCCCTCTGGCCTTTTGCACAATGAGGGATGGATATCCTCGACTCTTTTTCATTAGCCTTATATCAACATAAGTTCCTGCTCATCATCATGGACTACTTCACTAAATAGGTAAAAGCCGAACCACTAGCTCATATCACAGAAGCAAGGGTGATGAACTTTGTCTGAAAATCAATCATATACTGGTTCGATCTACCTCGAATACTGATCACTGATAACGGACATCAGTTCACCTAGGTTAAGTTCGAAGAATTCTGTGAAGAGCTCGGGATTTCACAACATCTCACCTCCGTAGCCCACCCTCAAGCAAATGGAGAAGCCAAGATAATGAATTGAACTATTTATAGGATCTAAAAATAAGATTAAACAAAGCCAAAGGGTCTTGGGCTGATGAACTCCACCATGTGCTTTGGACATACCGGACAATGCCAAGAGTTTCAATAGGTGAAACCCTTTCGGCTTGGTTTTGGGATAGAAGCTATGATCCCTATTGAGATTAGGGCCCATCGGTACGGGTTGAAACTATGATGAGCAGACCAACTCGAAGAGACTGCGCATAGACTTAGACCTACTTGAAGAAATTTGAGAAAAAGTGCGAGTCTGAATGGCAGCTTACCAACATAAGGTTGTCGAAACTACAATTCTAAAGTTTGGAACAAAATTTCAAGATTAGCAACCTAGTCCTGCGCAGAGCAGAAGTTTCACAACCTAAGGAACAAGGTAAGCTAGCCCCAAATTGGGAGGATCTATACCAGGTTGATGAAGTCATCTGATTTGGAATCTACCGGCTGAAGCAGCTAGATGGAACCTCGCTGTCCCAACTATAGAATTCAAAAAATCTCTGAGTGTGATATCAGTAATGTAGCATACAGTATTAACAAGACCCTTATTCTCCAAGAAAATGGTCTCTTATCAGCTCATCAGCCCATGATCCCAGCCGACTGAAGGAGCCTTTGATCGACTTTAAAATGAGATGGCCTTTGATCGGCCAACTAAAAGAGCTTTGATCAACTTTAAAATGAGACGGTCTTTGATTGATCTGATTGAAGGAGCCTTTGATCAACTTTAAATAAGATGGCCTTTGATTAACTCGATTGAAGGAGCCTTTAATCGATTCGACTGAAGGAGCCTTTGATCGACTTTAAAATAAGATGATCTTTGATTGGTCCAACTGAAGGAGCCTTTGATTAGCTTTAAAATGAGATGACCTTTGATCGACCTGACTGAAAGAGCTTTTAATCGGCTTTAAAATTAGATGACCTTTGATTGGTCTAATTAAAGGAGCCATTGATAGACTTTAAATTAAAATGAGATGGTCTTTGATTGGTCTGATTGAAGGAGTCTTTGATCAATTTTAAAATAAGTCGGTCTTTGATCAGCCCGATTGAAGGAGTTTTGATCGACTTTAAATTAAAATGAGATGACTTTTGATCGGTCCGACTGAAGGAGCCTTTGGTCGATTTTAAAATAAGATGATCTTTGTTTGACCTGATCGAGAATAGTCATCAATTGAAAGTAACATAGATACACATGAATAAGAGTAAACTAACTTTCATTAAAATATTTATAGAAATGATGCTTCAAGTTTCGCTCCAAAAAAAAAAGAAAGAAGAAGGAGGGTTAAGGAATCTATTCCTCATCCGAGGAGAGGGCCCCTACCTCCTCACTATTGCCAAGGAGGAGGTAGCAAAGGTCCAGCTATGGCAACATCCGCCCAAGCAGGCCTGGCAGTCTTCGAAGCCAAAGATATAGGCGGAGGTGGTGATGTTGGTGGTGTCTTTCTCGAACACTATCAAGATCTTGTACTCCTTAATGCAGTGCTCGAGGACTACATAGGGGATCTGCTCACTGGAGGGGGCACTTTCATCTCTAGTAGGTGGCGGTGGCTAGGGGGCAGACGGTGTCCCAAAAGAGGAGGACTGGCTTGGCCCTTCCTTCTTCGCCTTCCTGAATGAAAGAGCCTTTTTCACGATGGCCTTCCTCTCCTTGACTAGGTCTTTTATGGATTTCTTTGAGGGCATCACGGTGGTGAAAGAGACAAAGTTTTTACAGGTGCTACGGAAAGAAGGATGGAAAGTAAAGTTCTCGTCAAACCATCAACCCTACTTTATAAGCGCGAGTGCCTGCATTGTTCACCAATCACCGGCCTTGACAGTGCAGCTATTCCCCATGCCATAAATGGCATGTCCTCCCAACCTCGAAAACCAACTCAGGCGATGCTTCACAGACCGATACATTGCCCCGTGGTGCGTCCCCATAGGCTTTAAATGATTTTCTAAAATTTACTCTGTCGAAGGAGGCAACGACCGTTATTCCCTAGAACCAATGCCCAATCACATCACTCTCATCTTAAATGCATCAAGATTTATGAAATGCCATCCATAATTAATGCAAGAAGTGATTGACGTGACAAGCACCGAGGATTCCTCGTTTGGAATCCAATATGAAGTAATCTAGAGATGATAACATCACAGAGCAAGAGAAAAAGTGACATAAGAAAACCTTATTGTATTTACAAAACCATTACAAGAACATCATCACCCACAATGGATAATAGAAGAAATTATCACATGAGGTCACGACCAGTCCCAACATCTGAAGCTTCATCGAGAATCATCTTTTGGATCTCCATACCATCAAGGCCGAGCTTGTGGATCTCCACCCTCTGAGACCTATATCGGAGGGTGGAAGACTCAGTATTGCTTTTGGGCAAGAAGCTGGAAAGATCAAGCCCTAAGAATGCTACTCTGATCCAATTCTTACACGTCTAAAAATCAGCCGTATAACCCGTGTCAAACATACGTTGAACCATATCATCCAGAGATGTGGGGTTAGCTAATCCTTTTCCAACCAGGCTTTGGGATTTTGTGATCGTTGGCCGACTTTTCCTCGGTCTGTATTCGGCAACCACATTCCCTGAGTGCTCAAGCCTAAAAATTCTCTTCTAGGTGACACGAAGATATTTTTGGAGCTATGTCACATGATCGGCGAAGCGTCCTCAAGCTTCTTTAGCAGCAGCCTCCGACGACTCTAGTTCTAAAACTCTTCCCTGAGCCCAGCAAAGCTAACTATGAAGGTGAAGCTGTTTAGTAGCAACACCCCAAATGACTTCCTTAACAAGTTTCAACAGCTTCATGGATTCAGTGGCTAGCCAAGCCTTCTCCACAGGAGATGCCACAACATTCCAACCTATGTTCGACCTTAATTGGTCGATTTCCACCAAAGCCTCATCAGATGCCTTCTTGGTCTTCAACAGTTCTTTCTTCCAAGCAGCAGCTTTCTTGTTTAGTTCCTTGACCCTCTTCTCTAGATCACTTATGCGAAACCTAATCCTTACCGCTAAAGCCATCGAGCCTGCTAAAACCATCAGTAAGGGTTCGACGACTGAAACTGAGGGAATATGACTGCCAAGGACACACGGACACGATTGAACAATAAAAAAAAGATAGCATAAATTTAAAAAATGGACAAAACATCGTTTCACTACTAATAACCTTCCTACAGAAGGAAAGAAAGAAAAAACACAAGACATCTCATTTGCTGACCTCGTCTTGAAGATCGTTGGAGCTTGGTGTGGCCCCCGATGGGCCTGAGGACACTTCAATTGGAGGAGTCATCCCCGGAGCTGACACGATGGCAAGCATCCCTTCAGCCTCCTCTTCCACCTCATCCTCATCCAAGGAGGAGAGGTCGGCCTCAGGGATTCAAGCAGCAACTCAATGGTGGCAATCCTCGAATCTAGTTTCATGCCCTGTGTTGAAGGATTCCTGACCGAACGCAATCATGGCATCATGAAATTTTTTCAAGCTCTGAAGCGATCGACCGCCTGAGCCTTCTCCTACTCGAAATCTACAGATGTCTTGAAGACCCCCACAATTGATCAGCAGGCCTTAGCGATCCTTTCCTCGACCTCCAGCTGAGCCTCGGCAACCCAGTCCTTGGCCTCTCACTGGGCTTTAGCGATTTGATCCTTGGCCATTCGCTCGGCCTCCACGATCTTAGCAAGGGTCTCCTGAAGCTCCTCCCCCTTTCACCTAAGATCGGTAGAAGCTTTATTTAGAGACTCCTTCAAATCATTGATGTCCCCCCTGGCTGCTTCGGCTTACATATGTGCCTCCGCGGCGTCGGACTCAGCTTTATGGTGCAAACTCCTATTTATCTCTGTTCGGCGTGCACGGGCTCAAAAGGACGATCAAGAAATGAAGCATCTGTATGGAAGCTACGGTCAAGAAAAAGAGGTGAAGAGGAGCAAAATGATAAGCAGAATAGTAAGAAAAGCACCTGATGCATGGTAGTCATAGAGTGTTGTTGCAGGTCATCAAAGTCCATGCCATTAATTCCCCTTAGCTCCATGGGAAGTATTGTCCTCTCGATCAACTCTTTGACAACCCTTCAGTCATCAAAAGTGGCATCCTTAGGGATGGAGGGAAGGCGAGCATCTGGATCTATTTGATTAGTGGAGGAAGGCAATCGGCTTGGATCTACGGCTGGGGAGACTAAACCCTAACCCCATAAGGGGATGCTAGAGAAACTGGCATAGGGGCCATGGGTGGCAAAGATACTGGCACTAAGGCAACCACAGAGATAAGGGCCATAGTCAACAAAGACAAACTTGGAGGAGTAGGAGTCGCCAGCACAACTGTGGTCTCGGCTACTGAGGCCCGATCATCCGCAATCTCCTCTCGATGGACCACAGGCTTCTTAGAAGTGCCTTCGGATGTCGGAGCCTTCCTCTTCTTCGGAAGGTTCCACTTCATCCTGGTAAGATCCTCAGGCTTCATCTCTGCAATCAATCAAACTCAATCAGAAATAGATAAAGAAGAAATTAGAAGGATGGATAACCACATTGCTCATCCCTGGGGTCGGTCTGATTAAGTCCAGCATTAAAAAGGGCTTCATCGGACAGCAACTTTTCAATGGAGGGAGCTTTGGAATTCCTAAGGATCTTAAAACGACCCTCTTCCTCAGCTCCTAGTTTTGGAATCTTGAACCCTAAAACATCCAACCAACTCTAGCTCGATAAATTTCAATTACTTACAAGAGGGCTCGAAACGAACAAAAATCACTCCTTCCATCCGTGGACGAAGAAAGGAGCACCCTTTATCAAAGAAAAAATTCTTTTTTAAGAAGAAAAGTACCACCAGTCCTTAGCATATGGATATCTTTTGATGGTGAAGAAAGAACGAAAAAAAGATAAATGGCTGAACGCTAGCCATAATGCAGATAATCAAAAAATCCACTACAAATCTAAAAAATTTAGGACAATCGCACAAAGGGAAAGGTCATAGAAGCAAAAAATGTCAAGAATGAATGGAGAAACAGGAAACCTCCAGCTTTCTTGAAGCACTTCCTCATACACGCCGAGTCGACTAGGAGGTGGATTATCTATCCGGTCACCAGCTCTAGGAAGCTGTAAATTGAAGTTCGGAGGAATTTCATATCAAATCTATATCCGACTCAAGTCGTCCGATTTTAATACGGAACTATAGGCGCTAGGCCCAACCTCACTCTATTCAGTCATTTCCAAACACAAAGGCTAAAAGGCAGACTAAAAAAGAAGTTAGAAAGAGAAGACAGATGGGCAAAGAAAGGATACCAAGGAAAATCCACCTGAGAGCAAAGAAAAGGGATGGAGAAACGAAGTAGCAAGAAACACCTTCAAAAGCAACTCCGAAGGATCGCAACATGGACAAAAGGAAGAGTCTCTTATTCCAAAAAGGCCGCAGCGAAGACAAAGCTAAAGAAGGATGAGTCTGGTGCAGTAACAACCCCGATAGAGAGAGCAGAGAAAAGAAAAAGAGAATAGAAAGGCTTAGAAACGGTCGAAGGGTCCAAAATAGGCCTTTTCCCTATTATAGTTGAGAAAAGATAATCACTAGATATCGAACCATCTCCTACCAACAACCTATGACGTGTGGCAAGCATGGCACTTTCCTATTCAATTAGTCGTCACCATCAATTGGGCAAATCGATGCCACGCTTTCAAATTTTGAAAAGATGCCCATTTAATTTCATAATGATGGTCTAGCAGTGCAACCTCATTTTCATCCCAAAAGTCGCACATGCCCCATCAACCGAAGGGTCTTTTCATATCTTCGGCTTAAGAGAGTAGGTATATTCTCTTTGCCTGACCAAAACTTGGACTCGAGAGTGGGGGGCATGTGTTGGAGAAAATTTCGTATAGACCGATGATATGAAGAAGCCCAAGACCCAAGATATTCAAACCTGGCAAGCCCACCTGCCAGCCCTCACCGACCTCTAGTCGGCCACAACCATTATCGCTCTACCACCAACTGATCCTCGGTATCCATCCTATTGTCCTTTCGCATCCTGAGTAGATGAAGCCCACAACTGTCGCTCAGTAACTCTCACTCACGATCGATGATGTATCCTTAGTGGCTGACTCCTGTTGCCTAAGCTAATGAATCGACAACATGCCTAAATGACTAACTTGATCCGATCGGGAGATGGTTGTCAGCCGATCGCATCTGGCCGGCCAGTCTCCTCTTGTCGAGTGGGCTCCCAATCCCTAACTTCCTGATCTGGCTACAACATGGAGCATCCGACTCATGACCGTAATCGACCAGTCCTCGGCTCATTGGCATCAGCTGGCACGTCAATTCAAAATTCAACATCAGCCAGGCGATAACTGTTGCAAAACTAATAAGACAACCATAACCGTCATATTTCGAAAATCTCGAGCAATAGTTTCACCACTACATACGAACTGTGCCCCAACCGGACAGGATCGTGCCAATCAATTTGCCAACTAAAGCAACAGCCTTTATCTATAAAAAGAGATCCGAAGGAGATCTTCAAAGAGGTACGCCATTATTCTACCTCTTACACTCCTCCATCTATTGAATGAAAGTTCTAACTTGAACGTCGGAGGGTTCTCGCTAGAGCAACTTCCGATCAGAACTTTTATATAGATTACCCCCTCAGGAGGCCCATCTCACCATCCACTCCAGCATCCCAACACTGTACTAATTCTCGTATCAACAAATACTTTGTCTATACCAGAAAACCTCAATGTTTATACTTGATAGAGAATCATAAGTTATATGATTAGATCAGGGATTTTTTTAGATTAAAATAATTTTTTCTGTCCATCGAGAAAATTATTGTGCAGTGAAATCTTTATTTTGACTTAAT
This sequence comes from Elaeis oleifera, assembly GCA_000441515.1. Lineage (NCBI taxonomy): Eukaryota > Viridiplantae > Streptophyta > Magnoliopsida > Arecales > Arecaceae > Elaeis > Elaeis oleifera. The sequence continues at coordinate 152,504 of KE505987.1, read as the reverse complement.
ATCTCACAAAAATTTTTATTATCTATTATTATTTTAATTATCTTAAATTATCTTTAATGAGATTATAAATAGCTAATATTTGAGGCAAGTTCAACCGTTCATATCACAAAAAAATAATTATAGTAGTTATCGTGATTATTATAAGTTGTTATTTTAAAATTTAATTAGTGAGAAATATCACGCACAGAATTCTCGTGAAGAAATCCTTTATCAGTACGAACACATACATCATCAGACCCTGTTGGTTCTCAGATTCTAATCGAAAGGATCACATGAGTTAAAGACTAAAATCTGGGGTCAGAGGTTTAAAAAAAAAAAATGAAAAAGATTTTGCAATTGAATATTACAAGAATGCCACGCAACCTCCGTGCAAGAGCTGGCGCCTCACGCCGTCCGCTAGAGAGCATCGTCTCTTACCTCCGTACCATCGAGCAAGCACGGAGCCAGGTGGCGCAGACCCGGCATCAAACACCACTCGTACGGTACTATCTCGTCCAGATTTCCGCCACGTGCACCATATGGCTCCGCTTCTTGGACCCCAGCTGGCGGAACCGAGACGGCGGCGCCGGCACGAACGGAATCTTGCCTGGAGGAAGCGTCCACAGACTCGACCTTGCCGTCAAATGCGACAGAATCCGGCGACGCCATAGGCTCGAAACCAATTGAAGTCGAGTGAACTTCACCACCGAACGGCGATGGAGAGATAGCGGCACCGCCGACGGCGTCCGTCAAGGAGCCGGAATCTTCGAGCCGGAGCGGCCGGTGAATGGGGAGAACCACCGCCCAATCGTCGATGTGGATCTCCTCGCCGTCAACGACGACGCCGTTAACCGTCACGGCGCCGTCATTAGATCCAACGGCGATCGTCTCCCCGGGGGCCATCGTTTCGATCCGCGATCCTAGCGAGAGCCGCGCAAGGTCGTGGAGGTGGTAACGACGCGGGACCACGTGGTGATGGAGATCGTCACGGAACCCTTCAGCGAGAGCAGAGTCCATGGGGGCGAAGACGGTGACGGCCGTCAGCGCCTCCAGCTCGGCCCGCCGCGCCTCCATCGCATCCGCCACGGCGGCGTACCCCCTTCGCTGGAGCGCACTCACCGTCTCATCGAAGGGAGCTGCGTCGCGCCACGTGCCGGCCCGGCATGGAGACGCCGCGGTCGGATCAAGAACGCCGTCGACGCCGTGGACGGCGAGATCGCCGCCGTGGTAGAGGTCCGGGTCGCGGATCCGGACGCAGAGTGCCGAGGGTCGCGCCGATTCCGCTAGGCACGGCTCGCCGCCGGGGCGCGGCGAAGGAAGAGGCAGAGGCGGCGGCGGGAGAAGGTTGGAATGGGAGTTCCGGCAGGCCGGGAGGCGAGATCGGCATAGAGGAGAGCGCGGGATCGGGCGGTGTGGTAGAGGAGGAGGGAGGCGGGGAGACGGGACATTGGCGGCTGCGGGAGGCCGGGCGGAGGCGGCGGTGGCGGGGTTCTTGAAGGCGGAGTCTGTGGGGCGAAGAGGGTTCCGGTGGCGTTCCAGCCGTTGAGGCTTCCGCCGGTGGAGGCGGCAAGGTCAAGAACCCGGGCCATGAGGGAGTAGCCGCGGGAGCGGAGGACACCGGTGCCGGACAGCGTGATGGTGGCGGAAAAGGAGCGAAGGAGGACGAAGAAAATGAGAAGCGAGACGGCGGTGGCCGCCATCGGCGATGGGTGGAGATCGGGGATTTCACGGAGCGGGAAAATGTGGTTCAATCACAACCAAAAAAATGAAAAAAAGAAATAAAAAGTACATTTAGATCTGCTAGAATATGCATTTTAGAGCGTCGATTGGCGGTTGAAAATCATGAGACCTCTGGAGTTCGTCCATTATTTCATAACATTCTAGAGTCTTCGGCCATTTCTCTACGATAACTAGTCATCGTATCTACCGGAGGTGAACAGTATCATAAATTATATTATTTTTTTTGTTGCTGAGCATACTAAAAATTAGATCTGACATCATGCAACATGTTGGGTATAAAATATTCTCGGCCGAAATTTCCGGCAGATGGCGCTCATCCAGGCTTTCCGGAGATGGATCTTGCGGATGCCCGTCGGATTGCTCCAAATGCCCCCAGGACTCTGATTGTCTGTC
>KE505987.1:132827-144913 GCA_000441515.1 Elaeis oleifera | reverse complement strand
AGCATCTCCGACGCCGGCGGATTTCTGCAGCAACACAACATATATCTATAAATATTATATAATATTTTATATTTTAATTTTTGAATTATACTTATATTCGAACAACATAATTATCTGAATGTATATAAAAAAAATTACTATAATTATTTATATAGACGGCTTGCCCCATAGCCATGACATCAATAATTGGCCAATAAGACTTAGAATATCCTTTCAGGTGAGAAATTATTTTCAACACTGAATGCACAAGGTTGCAATCAAATCAAATCGGATCGTATAATTAAAAATTTAAGTTCGACTTAATTTAAAATATTCAGATTCAAAATTTGACTTTAAATCAATCAAACTTTAATATTTCAAAATTGAGTTTGGCATAATAAAAAATAATAAAAATCGAGATTGATTGTTTAGATTTGAATATCGTCCGAATCATATTCAAACTTGAGTTTAGGTTCGAAGTTGAGCCTAAGATTACTAATAATATATATATTAATAAAATAATATTATTAAAATATATAAAACTTTAATAGATTTGTAAGTTTTCAAGTCGAATATTCTATTAGTTATGTCTGATAATAATTTAGTCGAGTCGAGCTTGAATAGCTCATGAGTAATTCGACTCATTTGCACTTTTATGTCCATGCATGCCACTAATAACTAAAATACATTAATGTGGATTTTATTCGTCATGTGCTCTTTTCAATGATTGGTTCATAGAAATGCACCTTAGTGATTAGTACCATACACAGCTATGGTGATGCATGTAGTATAAGCTATAACTTTTTCTTATAGGGCTTGTTGGACAGAAGCCCTCTCAGCTGCAAAAAAAATTAACTAGCACAGTTACTAAAGTTGATATTTGCATGTAGTCATACATTTGCTACATGATCTATACTTCTTGTGCACTTTGTGGCCATTAAGCACCACAAGTGAGGTAGCATAAAAATGAGCCCCTCATGTGACAATATAATTGTTCATGTTAATAAGTTGTTTGGTTGCTAATTAAGCTGAAATTCTTGTCTTTTTAAGTTTGCGTGCTTGATGGTGTTTTTAATCATCTATTGTGAAAATAATCATTCATTATGTTTAACTCTGAATAACCTCATCTGTCAAGCATCCTGATTAAAAATTAGAAAACGTTATTCCAACTTTTCGCATCGTTTCTTATGAGCTTCATATTACTATACCATTTTTTCTTACTTTCTTACATCTTTTATCACAAGTTATATCTAGCTCATCCAATATCTATAATCTTTTATTTCTCATTTTTCACTTCTTCCTAGTTTTACTGCACATCCATATATCTGGATATTGTTGTTTGATCTAGTTCAAGAATTTGCAAAAACAATTGGTCCACACTTATTGCAAATCAGGTTAATTATGATGACCAATCAACTCAAACATAGTTCATTTAAGAGATTGATATATATAAGCTCTACCTTCTGTCAATACTTCAGCAACCATGTTGATTTTTTCTCGACTGACATTGCCTAATGTTCAATGAAAACAGGAAACTAGCATCATATTCTACCATCATCAAGTTTGCATAGGAATCACCAATTAGATGACAAAGACCACGTAATCACAATAATTGCTTGGATAAATCTGTCTCCGAACATATTTACATAAGATATTGCATATCTAAATATTAAAATTCTCTAAATTTGATTATTTATGCTTCCTCGAGCACTATGGAACTCAAGCTAATTTTGTGGAGATGCTTCTCCGGCGTGCATTAGAGTTGTTCATCTTGGTTTTGGCAGAGATGGCATTTCTTCCGGCTATTGGAGCAGCAGGCCATGCACTTGAATTCACTGCCATGTCTTTCAAGTGCAGTAGTCCCTCAAGAATCTCCACTACTGCTGCCATTCGTGGACGGTCCTTCGGATGAGGGCTAATACACTGTAAAGCAAGGGATGCAACTTCTCGTGCCCCTTGATTGAGTATTGACCACCAAGTTTGGGGTCCATTATACAACGTAATTTCGACTGCTAGTCAAGTAGGTTTAGCCCAATGTACCAGCTTTTCTTCACTTTTGGTCTACTTTTGTCCATGGCCCTCCTTCCGGTTAACAGCTCCAACAATACCACACCATAGCTATAGACGTCACTCTTGGTTGTCAAGTGTCCTGTAAAATAAACCACAAAAAATAATCTAAAAGTATTGATAATATATCTGTTTACATATGATTCAAAATTTACTGCATCTTCTTTTTCTAAGAAGATTATTAGGTGGATTTGATCGGTTAGAAGACTTGATCAATATCGCCTAATCATGATCGAAAAACCTAGTCAAACTTTGGGGGTTCATCTACTCTTGATGAAAGCATCAAAACTCAGTGTCTTTTTAGTAATACAAAGCATAATTTGAGTTCACAAGTGATTAATTGCCCCCTGTGCCCCCTAACTTTATTTCTTGGATTGCTATTTTCAATCTGATTATGTCCATATCCACCTACTCTCATTCCATACAACGCAGGAAAAGTTTATGTTATAATCTATTATAGTATCATCATTTTTTAAGTACTATTAAAACTTGGCATCCGCTATTGGAGATGATTAGAAGGCATTTTTTATAATAATCCAAAGCAAAGTTGAATTCCCGGAACTAATTCTAGGTGACTTTCCTCGGCCAAAAGAAAAAAAAAACATAGAGAACACTAAGAGGATCTTCCTCGTAGCAGACTAGTTCTTTTGATAAATAGGAAACTTGTTTTTTTTTTATTAAAATGGATTTATTAAACCAGTCTTAAATAAATACAATCATAAAAATCAGCAAATAAAATATTAAAAAAATTCAGTAGGAATATTTATCAGAGTCGTCCATAAATGAAAAACTATTTATCAGTACTCAAAAACAATAAGATTTTACCAGTCATGACGTATTCTGGAGCTGCGTAGCCATGAGTTCCCATCACCCTGGTTGTTACATGCGTGTCCTCGCCCTCAGGACCCATCTTGGCAAGCCCAAAATCAGAGAGCTTAGCAGTAAAATCCTAAGTCACATGACCAAAATTAGTTATCTAAACTCATCATACAGAAAGGTGAAAACAAACAACTTAGATCACTATAATTATGGTTGATCCATAGGACTTGAATCATGGAGGTTCATAATTGATCAAAAAGAAGAGGCTTAGTACGAGTTACAGACAGAATCCAGCAGGATGTTAGAGGTCTTGAAGTCACGATAGATCACAGGCTTCTCAGAACCATGCAGGAAGGCGAGACCCTTCGCAGTGCCGATAGCAATCTTCATCCTCGTCCCCCATGACAGCGTCATCGATATCCCTATGATCAGAAAATACAAGCAACTCCAACCTCTAATTACCAGGAAAGAATTATGCAATGTACATGCAAACAGGTACAACCATTGATAAACCTATAATCAAAAAAGACCAGCAAGTGCAACTTCCAACCATTGAAAACTACAAAATATACATGAATAAAGATATTAATCATTTCAAATGATCGCAGCCATGTCAAAATTATTATGCTTATATGCATGGTTGATTGATATGTATCCATTTCAACATTGTTAACCCCATGTATTTATATGTGTCACTAAACTCTAGTGGCAGTCAAAGAGTTAAAAGGAATTAATGAAGCTCTTTAGTGAAGTTGGTCACTCTAGAAAGGTCCCTAGGATCTTTATATATACCTACGATCGAGGTACATTTCTTGCAAACAAGTGAGTAAATAGTGTGCTAAGTGTCTTTGTTTGAGTACTCATTCCTTCTCTAACCTGTTCTTCTTACTATTTTTGTTTGATCATTCTTCTATGATAATGGACATGTAGTCTATAATGCCTACCTATACTTTGAGATTGATCATATTCTTCACACTATGAACTTAAATATTAATTCAAAATTTGGGCACAATCATAGCAATACCGTATACCAATACATAGGGCTAATTTCACATGCCAAGCTTTCCATACCAATTAGTGGCACATGAAATGGTGCCGAATCATGTGTAATGGATGGAAGAAGAAAGGAGGGGCTTACTCCTGAACAGATGGTTTTCGAGGCTGCCACGGGGCATGAACTCGTACACGAGGAGGCGTTCCTCATCCTCGCAGCAGTAGCCAATAAGTTTCACCAGGTGTGGATGCCTGAATTGTCCCAGGAATATCACCTCAGCCTGTTTACAAGAAGAGAGCAGAAAGCCAGAAAGAAAGGCACAGCAGTGAGTTCCTCGTGTGTTGCTGAAGTCTTAAGTTAAGGGACATTGTAGTCTCAATATTTTAGTATGAAGGACATTGAGAATAATTTAGCACTGTGACAATTAACCTTTTCACCTTAGTACACTGATTGATGATTTACATTTGAGTATTTTATGTTAGAGTTAGCATGATATGCATGTGATGCCAAGTTAAACTCTTTTTCATCAACATATGTCTAAATGCAGAATAGAACAAGTGCATTTCAGAATTTTTTTAGAAAAATTTATTCCATCAACAATGATTTGGATCACAAAATTATCATTATTCATTATTATTTTAATTATAATAATGTATGAGGACCATTATAAACTGATATTTTAAACCGGCCATGTAATCGGGAGTAGTCATTAAACTCTGAATGGCATAACTATTCCAATAATCAAGAACAATTTCAATGAGGGTTCATTATAATGGGATGATGATGATAATAAAACTTTGCACTATTCACTGAATATGGAACTAATGTGTAAGACTGGATTTAAATATATCGTTTGATCTGATGGGAAGCAAAAATTTTGTGAAATACCTAGTATAATAGTTATATAATAGCCATGAACATAATCTTAGATTGATGGTAGATATTATTTTGATTCGTGTATGTATGGTATGCAATGTTCAAGGGAGGAGCACAAGACTAAAAAGATGGACAATAAACCACTTGGCTACTATATATTCTAAATATTGTTCTTGCTGCAATTAGTAACGAGGGATAGGAAATAAATTTTGGGTGAGCAATATGCATGTGAGTTGTGAGGGATATTATTAGCATAATCCAGCTTTTAACTAAATTTTTATACGAACAAAAAAGGTTTGCCATAATTGACATTCTTAAGCATTGTAGAAGAAATTACGAGAATCATAGACAAATAGCATAATACTAAAAGATAAAATTCATTGGTTATAATATAATTTTATATTATACCTCCATATATTCATTAAACTAATAATAAAATTCAAGTGACGACCATTAACAAATATTTATAGATATATACGGCAACACCAAAAACTGCTGATTTGATGTTATATGCTGTTACCAAGATAAACTTGTTATAAGAAAATGATTATTAATTGTTTGATGTATAAGAAAATGAAATGCATATCTCTCGATGCTTCTATTTGAATAACTCACGTGGGAAGCACATGCGAAAAAACTCCAACTTGCGCTTGCTTTCACTTTGAGGATGGTATTGGGGCTTATAACGGCCCAAAACCAGCCTTGATGATCTGAGCCCGTGAGTTGCAACCACTCGAATTAAGATGGCAGATTTTGTGAGGTATCTCATCTATCCCGAACCAGAGCTCCTTCAGCAAAATTCTATAATATATATATATATATAGATTAATCGGATAGGTTTGAATATCTGATAGATTTATCATTTTTTAATGAGATGGGTTTGTGATTTTTAGATAAATTTTAACTAAATTTGAAATGGATTCGAATGATAGAATTTAGGTTAATCAATTTTAAATTGATTAAACGGATCTTAAATGGGTTAAATGGATAGATTATGACCTAACCCAATTATTAAACAAATCAACAATGTAAATCTAAATCCAATATGTTTAATAAACGGATATAGATGGATTAACCCATTTATTATATAAAATCATTTATATAAAATCCGAACCTATTTAAAATGGATAGTTTGACTATAAATTGTCATCCTTAAATGAGGGCCATCTTTTTTTGATATAATTATTTTATTTTATTTTGGAGAAAGTGGTCATCTTTTATGAACCAACCCAAAGCTCCATTTCACGAGAACCAATTCCTTGTTGGAATAATGGCGCCCTCACCCTCCCAGCATTGAGATTAGGCTTATGTCAAAACGTCATGCATCCACCTATGGTAACTAGTAATAATGCAGTATCTACATATATGGCCAGCAGCTTCAAACAAAAAAGGAAAGCGAGAGAGAGAGAGAAGCGTCACCAGCCATTCTCTGTGCCCTTGGAGTCCCTCCATGTCCAATAACTTCACGGCAACAGCCTGAGCCTTGAGCCCCCGACGCATGTTATCATCGACATACCCCTTGTGCACCGTGCCAAATCCTCCCTCGCCGAGCAGGTAATTGCTGGAGAAGTCATGGGTTATCGCCCTCAGCTCGCTGAGCTGAAACGCATACAACCCGCCCCGAACGAGTGCGCCAACTCCTCGTTGAATCGAGCCGACGACGTGCTGCTGCTGAGGTCCGAGGATGAGAGGCGGCGGAACGAAGTGAGCTCCGCTACCTTCTTCGACAACTGCGACCGCGACGGCCGGCACCGGCTCAGGTTCCCGAGGACGACGTGGTCCTCGACGGTGCAGCACTTGGCGGCAGCGAAGGGCCTCCATAGTCTTGGCATGATCGGATTAATTGCTGGTAGTAGGAAGATGGAAATTAGAGAGGGATAGGGTGGGGAGGAGTTGGAGAAAGGAGGAGATGAGAGGGTTGGGTTGGGGTTTGCATGGTGGCAGGCGTGACACTACTATTAAGGGCTAGCAACTCCAACACTCTTTCTAACTACTCCAACCACTCCTCCAACGGATCGACCTTTCTTCCACTTGCTTTTGTTATGCTCGCATTCCTGCTTGCGTAATTGTTACATATGTGTGTATATATATAATACAACTAGTCTGCAGCCACTTGTAAGGGAGGTTAGTTTGGATGATTGTTGTTTCGCGACTATACATGTGTATAAATATTGTTGCCACTCAAAATCTGATCTGATAGGATGGACAAGTGAGCTGCCCTACTTGGTGGAGTTGGAAGAGTATGGAGTGGTGCTGAAGAGGATCTGCAACCATAAAAAATGATCACAAAGTTATCGAAATGTGTCCAATGAGAATCCTTTGATGTTGAAATCGGAGTTTTGAAAGAAAATTCAAGAAAGAAAAGAGGGAAAAGTTTGATAATATAGTGTAGGTGTTTCTTTTGTCATATCTAGAGGTCCTTTGTGTTTAGTATTTATAGAGGTGAGAATGTGAATATGTATAATTAGGATCTTGAGATTCATGGATGAGCAATTTAGCTATTGTCATATCTGTTGATCGGAGCAATGAGGAAATTCCCTTTTAGGTTCGTTATGATTAGAGCTTTTGCTTATTTGCTAGTCAGTTACTATATAACTTTTAGATGAATTGAGATCATATAGAACTATAACCATTAGCTAATTATTCAAAGATTTGATTTGTCATTGACTTTGCTGATCATACATCATCATTTGATTTAGTGAGCTACAAAATTTTTGAGAGGAGGCACAAAATCATGGAGACTAATCAAGTATAAGTCCAGCTTGATCCAAATCTGACACAAATTAGCTTTAGCTCTAAGATTTAGACTTGGATCTAATCCATCACTTGCCAAGCCTGATAGATCTCCTCTTTCACTCGAGCCATAGCTTTTAACGTAAGAATGAAAATTCTGACCTAATTTAATTTTGCAGGTTAAACAAGTCCATTTAGGCCAGGTCCGACCTAATCGAAAATTGGATCGAGTTCTGAGACACATGCCTAGTCATTGTATGTCAACTTTGTGTAGGAGTTAGGTTTAAGTTAAATTAAATCAGAGTTCAGGATCGCATTGGGTCGGTTTCATCATATTTTTCTCAACCTTGCAGGTGATTAGGTTTAGGCTAGATCAATATGTCCCCAATTACCCAATGGTTTAAGCCTACGCTTGGATCATGAATGAATTTTACAAACTAGATGAGAGCTCCGCAGAACCCCATGAAATGGATGCTTTTGAGGCACTAACTTGTTACAGTTCCAAGCAACAAATCTATCCAAGCTACATCAGACCTCCGGAGTGGGTGGGAATGGGGGTGACGTGGAGGACAATATAATCATCCTACTCCTCTCAAGACTTGATGACTTATGGTCTCGGCGCCTAAGTACTTGGAAAGGACTGTGCTACAACTACCATAAAATAGATTATCCTTTGCATTAGAAACCGAAGCAAGAAACCCATAGTAGTAAGAAATGTTTTATAATAAAATGGGTCCAAAGGCTTACAAAGTTAACAAGACACAAGCTGCAATCCGGTTATCATATTCCTATATACTAATTTCATCAATGGAGTAGGATTAGGATATCATGAAAAGCTACTTTGGGCTAGGCCACTACTTATTGTCTAAGTGTCATTTGGACTCATGCTCCAAGTAGTATATATTTGTTCTCTAGCTAGGCATGGCATAATCTTTGAAATAATAGCAATGCTCTTCTAAGCAAGTAAATGGAAATTTGTTCTCAATAGTGAGTCTGTGGGCTGTGGGCATTTGCTACTCCATTAGCATGTAAACTAGCAATCAAGTGGACGCGTCTGTTAGTGGCTTAGTGCGGCGTTCAGCATGGGGCCGTCTGACGTTGGGCCTCACCTGGAATTGCAGCTAAGATTAGCAAACTTGACTATACTCTGACTGACTTTTATGAAGGTTTGGAGCTACAATTTTGAGGCTAGCTAGCTAGATTTGAACCTTTTGAAGCTTAAGGAAGTTCTTTTAGTTGGACCTACTTTTATTTCTAAGCAATGCTAGAATAGTGAATATTCCTCAATGAACAGCCTTGAAATTACAAGCTTGACTCTCTAAATTTCAGCCATAGCTGGGGAGTCAAATGAATTGAGCAGTTTAAGCTAAGCTGAGCTTGGGATAAGCTTGAATCAAGCTCAGTTAGAAACTAAATAAATTAATTATGCAGTAAATAGGTCCAAAAAAAATTCAAATGGAGGCAAAAAAATCCAGCTCAATCAAGCCTAGCTCTACAAAACTCAAGTATATTCGAATTATATATTATATAATTTATATAGATTAGATTATCGAAGTAAAGTTTTAATTTCTTTTTAATTCTTTAGATTTAAATCAAACTTTAAATCAAAACTTGAGATCAAGGATCACTACAACAAAAATGACCATTAGCAGTATTTTTAAGAACCGCTATAAATCAGAAAAAATATCGTAAATATCTTTAGTTGCATTTTCATATGTGCTACTTTAAGATAGTATTGGTAATTAATTCTCGATATTTTTTAAAAAAATATCGATAAAAATTTTATTTTAACGGCATATGTAGGTGCCTTTAAAATTTTAATATCAGTATTTTTTATATGCCCATAAAAATTATCAAAAATAAACTATATATCCTAGAATTAGAACAAAAATATGATTCGAATCAATAATCTTTTATTTGAATAACAAGCTCTTAACTACCAACCTATAACTTACATTATTAACATATAAGTATAGTTTATTAAACTTGTTAACATATATTCACGTCATTAAATAAGTAATGTTAAGAATATATATATATATATATATAATATTTTATGAGATCAATATAACTAAATCAAACTCTATATAAATTGATAATTTAAATTTAGTAATAATTTTTAAATTCTATAATTATGATATTATTTATCGATATATTTGTTAAATATTATAAAATATAAATTTATAGCAACATTTATAATAAAAAATCATAAAATATAAATTTATTATGATATTTATAATAAATATCATAAAATATAAATTTATAGAGGTATTTATGAAAAATATCATTAATAAAAAATACTTATTGAAAGATAGCGGCATTTTTATCAAAATATAGTAAAAATAAATTTTAGCAGTATATAAAAAAAAATGCCACAAATAATTTACCGTTAAAATTATTTTATTGTAGTGAATTAACTTTATTAAGCTTGAAACCAAGCTTAATTTATTCTTGAATTAAATTTATTTAGCATTGTCAAGTTGATCAAATTCGGTCAGATTAAAATTAAGATGGAATTGAACTAGCAAATGATAAAAAAATCAAATTTGATCTTGGAATTCAATGGCATGCCTTTATTAAGGCACTTGGATCTTGGAATTCAAGCTTAAAATTAATTTCAAACAGAACTAACGTCAGCTCTAATTATAACCTAGCTATAGCGACTAGCCATGTAGGTCAATGGACATCATCTCTATCTGTGATTAAAAATGAGTGATGTTATGATGACTCATAAAAATCACTCAAATTAATAACTCAACTGTCCACCACAATTCCACTTGCTTCAATATATGGCGCACTTCATAAAGACAATACAAATGGAGCAATGAGTATAGGACACACCTACCATATGAGTTCATGGGTTATATTTCTGAGTTGGTAAAAGCATTTTTGGGAAAAGATCCTTATAAATATTCTAAAATAAAAGAGTTTAGCATGTTTCAAATTTCTTCAAATGATAAATTTGTCATTCATGCATATGTTCTTCATCTCTAGTAGTGATTAAACACAACCCTCTCTAGCATTTTTGGAAAAATAAGTTTTGCCTTTATCCATAACGGACCTGCCATCTAGGCAGGTGGCCACACCTCTATCAGTGATTCCTTATGGACATTTTTGAGAATAACATGTTTACTTAAAAAGAAAATTTAGTCTGTCTTAAATTTTCCAATAATAGACATGTTATTGAGACAGGTGGCCTTCACTTTTATCTATGATCTATTAGATACTAAATAACTTTTTAATAGAATTATCTGCGAGGATTCTTTGTTGTTTCGGCAAGTTCTTGTAGCTTTTACAAAGATGATCTAATTAACCAGGTTATGTTAAAGGATTACCAAAATAGTGTGAAATTAATTATGAGAAATATAGGGAAATGTCGAGGGATAGAAAGTGGAGGTTGTAGTTTATTAGCTGATGCCAATAACCATAGTAGGTAATATTCCATCTTTGTTGTTAGGACTAGATCAACAATTTCATTAGACCCCTAGCAAAATCTGAAAAGTAGATTATTGAATGTTGTGTGTACCAAATCTGTCAACCTTTTTGGAAAGAGGAAGATACATCTATCTTTAGGGTAGAAGGTAAATCCATGTGAGATTGAACAAAAGAAGCAGTGCTCTAGTGTAGCTTATATAAATTTAATTATTGGTAGAGTTGAACATATAGAGTGACAAGTGGTTAACTTTAATAACATATAAGTATTTGTTCTTGGTACTAAAGTGATGCAATTATATTTTAAGATTTACAACAAATATTTAGAAATATTGATAGAATATTTGTGATACTTAAATTATGAGTCTCAAATGCAGAATAGTTAATATTGACGTCTTAATGAAATATTTCTAGCTAAGAAGTGGAGCTAACCCAATGTCATTATTTAATCACAAAAATATATATATCAAGCAGATAACTTTCTATTAAGAAAATATAATGACTACTTTTGAATTTCTTAAGTAAGTAAATTTGATGATTAGCTATGATTTTTTTTAGATCATATATGTATGTTAATGTGACAACTAGATTCTATACTTTTGAAGTTTCTTAAGCCTCGTCATTTGGGAGATTATGTGATTTCAATATTGTTGGGAGGCTATCTCTTCTTCACATACATTATGATAATACTAAATGATATGGGCCTTCACTCCGGCCTTGGCCAACCTAGTTCTCGATTGTGATCGAGGTGTACAAGGATCGACTATGACCAACCTGATATACTCTGAGGAGTATGGTTCCAATTCAACATATCATCCCAATTCGGCAAATTAACTATTTTAGGTGGATAATTCTTCTCACGATCATGGAGAGACAAATAAAGAAACCTAAGCAACTAGAATTTGATCACGCCTCAAAATGGCAACTACTAGCTATCTCTGCATCGCAAATAGAGATGTCAATGGGTATCTTATTCGGTGGGTACCAATCGAATAGGGTCGGATTTTTTTTTGAAAATCCACCATGGATCGGGTTAGGATCTTGATTTTGAAAATCCGTAGCAGGTAGGGGTCAGATTCTGGATTTACCTCTAAATCCTACCTTACTTGGCCTGTTATATATGCATTTACTAAATACCCCTCCATAATAGCATTATATATATATATATATATATATATATATATAT
>KE505987.1:101657-123257 GCA_000441515.1 Elaeis oleifera | reverse complement strand
ATATATCAGAAGTCATCTTCTGATGGTTGATGAAGAACCTCTCCATCGCTGTCTTTCAGACTCTCTCAGAGATGATGAAGAATAAGAGGAAGAGAAAGAAAAAGAGAGACACTCTCTTTATTGTTCTCTTTGCCTGAAACCCCATGCCTAAGATGTGAGAGGAAACCCTAGAAAGGAGATACCTCTCCTCAATCTCACGCCCAATCTCAGGTGAGTGTTAAAACCCTCTCAAATCATTCCAACCCCTTGTTTCTCACATGCCTTCTATCAGATTTTTTCCACACTAAAATCAAAATAAACCCACACCCCAACTTCCTTAAGTGGCGTTCAAATTGGATAGGGATATGAATCAAATTCAAATCCCTTTAAATCTTATCTTTATCCAAGAGAAAAGGGCACAACGAGGAGGCATGAAGAGGGTTTCATGCATGAGTTTTCTCATGCCCTCACAACTGATTTTACAGGCTAAAAATGAATCCCATCCCATGCCAATTATCTCTCAAAGGAGGCATCCAAAGAAGATAAGGATTGATCCTTATCATATAAGGATTTGAATCAAATTCAAATTCCTTTTGAATTTGATTCCATCCTGATCCAAAACCAAGAGAGAGGGGAGGCATGAGAAGCTTTTGGCATGGACTTATTCATGCAAACAAGGGGCACAAATAATTATGGCAGCATGGAGTTTGCATCGAGGAGTTTGGGCGACAAGGGAGAGAGAGAGTCCTAGTGATTTGAGATTTCTCTTAGTGCTTGAGTCAAACTCAATTTAATCTCAATCTCAATAGAAATTGATGCACCCAAAGAGATGAGAAATCCTAGTCCAATTAGGAACCTAATCTCTCTTGATTAGATCTTAATTCAATTAGAAATTAAGTCAAACCCAAACTTACTTAAACAAGAAATTGATCTCCGTTGTGATTGGGTTATCTCATAATCCAATCGGGCTTAATCTGATCAAATCCAAACCAAGTCAGATTGAATCTAATTCAATTAGAGTTGATTCTAGCTCTGTTGCTCAATCAAATTGAGCTAATTAGCGATCAAATTGCTAATTAATCCCTTATAGCTTACTAACACTTAGTAAATTTGACAATTGCAATAATTGTAATGGATCAATCATCAATTATATTGATAATTAGATCTTACTGTAATTCATAATCACAGATCAACTATCTGATCAGACAAAGATCTCTTTTGTGTATAATCTCATAGATTCTATTCTGTCTGGTAGTGGGATATACTGTGATCTCCATCATAATATCATTGAAACTTTTTTGATAGGTTGGAATGATTCCAACTCTGTCTATTAAGGGTCATTGATCATCAAGACGACGTTTGATAAGTCTCACAATCTATCAGTGACACCAAACAGTACATAGTGATAACCTAATATAATGAAATATTGAACCTTTAGATATAGTTACCGTATAGTTCGATTCTTCTATCGTGAGTCCCAACAAGATATAGGTCAAGGATAACTCGTCAAATTTGTTCATCCGTCATATGACAGATTCAATCGATTTAAGTCCATATGAAATCTTATGAAAACTCTTTTCTATTATTCACCTACCATGATCATGGATTTTAGGATCAGTCTCATGAGCTATATAGGACCCCTTCCTATCTATTAACATCGACAGATCCCATCTTGGTGTGCACGCTATTCCTACGATGGATCTACTGTAGCCAACATATACCTCAAAGTTTCAAATGGCTAGATAATCAAGTATTGGTATAGTCAAATTACAACAATCTCACTATAAACAATCGAGGCATCGCAAGTTAAAAACTATCTACACAACTACAATTTTGAGCAAGTCACTAATGAGTAGGTAGCCATCTTAGTAACTTCTCGTATTGGTCACGTTCAGTATCTTTGATCTCTATCAAGCACATGTACTCTTACTTCAGTATCCCCACACTGTCGATTCGAGATTCGTCTATCTATGAAGAAAAGTGATCCATGCATCGATCTATCTGGATCAGTCACCGTCTTTGTGATAATCCATCGATCGAGAGCATTTAAGAATTAACTATTAATGATACGTACCTCAAATTCTCAAATCTTGAGAATACTTGTCATCATCTATTAATTCTCCAGACAATTCATGGACATAATTTAAATACAACATAAATCAAAATAACCTAAATTTATTATATCAAAATTTTAATTACAAATTATGCCTCTAGAATGTGTACATGTGTCAACCAATCTAGCTTCTAGGGCGTACATCTAACAAACTTCCACTTGACCTAAAGTCAATGGGCCATAAACTTAAGCTCCATCTTCTCAAGGTGAGCTTCAGTCTTCTATTGGTTTAGCAACTTGGTCAGTGGATCAGCTACATTTTCTGTGGAGTCGACTCTCTGCACCTCGATGAACTTCTTCTCGAGATATTCACGAATCAGATGAAATCGTCACTCAATGTGCTTAGACTTCTAGTGAGATCTTGATTCCTTAACAAGTGCTATGGCACTATTGTTATCGCAGAAGAGTGAAATGACATCTGATGGCATCCCATCCAGCTCCATAAAGAACTTCTTGAATCAAAATCCTTCTTAGCAGCCTCCGACACAACGATATACTCTACTTTCATGGTGAATTTGCAATAATCGATTGTTTGGAACTCTTCTAGCTAACCACATCACTGTTATATAGGAATACAATACCTAATGTAGACTTTCTATCATCAATGTCAGACATAAAATCTGAGTCTGTATATCCCTATACTTGCAAGTCTCCTCCTCTAAAGATCAAGAAGAAATCCTTAGTCCTTCTTAAGTACTTAAGCATATTCTTCACATCAATCCAGTGCTCCTGATCTGGATTTGACTGATATTTGCTTGTGACACTCACAACAAGAGTAATATCAGATCAGGTATATACATAGCATATATGAGGCTCCCTATAACAGAAGCATAAGGGATCTTGCTCATACACTGAACCTCTTGAAGTATGCTAGGGTACATCTTCTTGAAGAGATGAACTCCATGCCTGAAGGACAACAGACCCTTCTTGAAGTTTTCATGCTGAACTGTTTTAGCATTTTTCTATGTACAGTTGCTAAATTTTTCTCTCACTACCACCATCTTAGATAAAATCTCTTTCCAAGAATTTGTCATGCCGGCTCACAATCATATTATAATCCTCTGAAAGATAAAAATAATATCTGAAAGACTCTTTTAGGTATCCTATAAAATGAACTCTCATATATTTAGCCTCTAACTTGTCTGTCTATATATTGCCGTTTGACGTAGGTCGGACATCTCCAAATTTTGAGGTAACTAAAATTGGGCTTCTTACCATGCCATATCTTATATGGTGTGATAGGAATAGATTTAAAGAGAACCTTATTAATTAAGTAATTGACAGTTATTAAGACATGTCTCCAAAAAAATAAAAAAAATCGGTGAAGCTCATCATGGATCGAACCATATCCAATAGGGTCTGATTTGTTCATTCTGAAATCCTATTGACATAAGGCATTCTAAGTGGAGTCCATTGAGAAACTGTCATTTTTTTTGAGATAACCAAAAAATTCTCCACTCAAGTATTTTCCTCCTTGATCTGGTCGAAGTACCTTAAGTGATTTTTCAGTTTGCTTCTCTACCTCATATTTGAATTCTTTGAATTTTTCAAAAGCTTCAGATTTATCACATAAGAACCACATACCCATATCATAAAAAATCATCGATAAAAGTGATGAAGTAGAGATAACCTCCTCTGACCGACACATTAAATAGGCTACACACATCAGTATATACCAGAACCAGTACCTCAATGGTCCTTTCCCCATGTCCTACAAAGGGTAGCTTGATCATTTTCTTTGAAGGTAGGATTCATAGATCGAAAATGAATCATCCAAAAATGAGTCTAAAAGATCATCTTTTACTAGTTTATTAATCTTTTTTCTCCGATATAACCTAGCCTAAGGAATCACATGTACTTTAGATTAATGTCATCTTTGGATCTCTTAGATCCAACGGCATTTATAGTTTGCTTGAATAAATTAACTGATTCATCTGCATCAACATGCAAATGGTAGAGACTGTTGATTAAGTAACCTTGTCCAATCATTTTATTTCCAAACTAAATGGTACAGTGATCCTTATTGAAATTAATTTCATAATCATCCTTACTAAGCATGAAACAGAAATTAAATTTTCCTCACATTAGGTATATAGTAACAGTCTCTAAGTTCTAGAGAGAAATCAAACGATAATTGAAGAGGATAGGTCTTTACGGCCACAGCAGCAATTCTTCTCCATTGCCTACTCGTAGGGTCATCTCTCCTAGTCTCAACCTTCTACATTTCTTAAGATCTTATATTAAAGTGCACAAGTGTATACTAGAAGCAAAGTTTATTACCTAACTGGTAGTAGAAGAAATCGTTAGGTTAGTCTTAATCATGAGTAGATCCGACATACTTTCTAAAGGTCTGTTTCTTGAACTTTTCAAGATCCTTATTGATATTTTCTGATCTAAGATACAACCTAGCTTCTCAAAACTCAAAACACCTTTCATGTCCCTGAGCCAATCCTTATAGTTGGAACCTGACAATTGGTTGATTTCTAAGATGAGGGCTAAACTATTAGAGGCAGATAATTTTCTATAGAGAGAAGAAGTTTTTAATTAGACTTTTGTAATTGATTTTAGTTTATTTAAAATTTATTTAAAATAAACTTAGCTCTCGCCATTTCTTCAGATTCTAACATTCCTCAAGTTGGGAAGCAGAAACCCCTCTACGAGTTAAAATTTTAGTGGGTACTGCAGTCTCACTAATTGGCACACCACTTCACCCGACAGATCTTGATGAATGTGTCAACTAATAAGTGGATAACTCTTATCCAATGCTTCTCAAGTAAATTACAGTAGTCTTGATCTCTAAGTCATGAAACCTCATCTGATAGATCTTGGCCTCAGTCCTTAGTTAAGTTAGATCCACCATTGAGCGTGAGTAAAGCTGTCATTGGATCCTTATCTGATAGATCTTGGACCTAACCCCATCTCCACTCTGCAGCATTTCATGCTAATAGAATGGTTGCTTTTCTCTGATGCAACTGAATCACTATATCAAGTCGAGAACAGTCAATATCGGAGAGGGCACGACACTCTACAATAATGGAAGATCATACAACTTAATATTATTGAGGAGATTTTAAATTAGATCTCTTTAATCTTAATTAGTCATAACTGTTATAACTAATTCTAAAGACATGGGCTAGCTCAAATCATCAAGCAACCACATCAAGACTAATCAATCAAATTGGTTAGAAAAGTGTAAGATCGATAGGGATCCTTCCATTACTTCTTTAGATACCAATAAATTGGTCAAGTCAGCGAACAGAATCAATTAAATAACCACCTCTCTTTAGATTAAATCAACCCACTTTCTTAGACATCAATAGATCAATCAATTTTGAATAGGTTAGCTTGTGTAACTCAATCTCGAGCCACTGAGCCAAATCAAATCTTTGAGTTAATCGATCCAATATGAGGCTGTTAATTATCGTGATCAATCTATAACTATTAGGTTGATCTTGAGTACTCTTGACCTAATCCTAATTAACTCTTAATTGGATTAGATCAACCACTCATCTCGATTGAATCCTATCATGTATTAATCGATTACACAAAATAATCAAATTACTAGATATAATTGAACTACCTAAGCCCAAACCCTCATGTCTTATGCTTAAGATTAAAATCTTAAATTCTCAATTTTAGATTTTAATCTTAATTTTAGATCCTTAATACTTAATTTCAGATCTTTAATTCACAAGTTCAGATCTTTAATTAAGTGTATTATGAACATAAGGTAGTTTAGATGTCGAAACTACTTTCAGATCTAAACTAACAATCTATATATCTCATATATAAGCATAAAATCTGATTTAAACATAATCAAATATATTATATATATTTATTAAAGATTAGATCTAATTACATGCATCTTATGTATCTTCAAATCTACATCTTATGTAATTTTTAGATCTAGCAAACTACATCTTATGCAATTTTCAGATCTAATAAATATGAATCTCATGCAATATTCAGATCTATTAACATGCATCTTGTGCAATGTTTTAACAACATACATCTCATGCTTATTAAAATAGATTATGTATCTCATACATAACTATATAAATTTCAGATTTATTAACATGTATCTCATGCATTATAAAATAGATTATTTTGTGGTTCTTCTTCTTGATTCATACAGGCATCCCTTCCACCATAGTTCTCTATGGTAGAATGGTTTTTACTATGAATTTCGAAGAGTAATAGGCTACTAATAATTACACATATCA
Organism: Elaeis oleifera; assembly: GCA_000441515.1. Lineage (NCBI taxonomy): Eukaryota > Viridiplantae > Streptophyta > Magnoliopsida > Arecales > Arecaceae > Elaeis > Elaeis oleifera. Next base: position 116,942 of record KE505987.1, on the reverse strand, counting down.
CATATGCATATCTAGATATTTACATCTAATATAAAAATAGATTTTGATAAATATTTAAATATAAATTTTAGATCTGAAAAAATACATGTGAAATGACAATCTGTAGCTCTGATACCTCTTGAAGGATATTGCACATTCAGGAACATGCATGTAGAAATCAAAATATGTAGCAAAAATTTTTTTGATTTAGATTAAACACTTTAATCTATCTAACATGCATTAAGTAGATCTAATCTACAAGCAAACAGAATCGATCACATACATTTTAAGATGCTAAAATTTAATCATATTCAAATAAAATTATTTTATCTTTGTGCAGGTAGTAGAATGCTGCAATCTGATGATTGTGATAATCCAATGAGATTTCTGTAGAGCCACACATGCGTCCGATCTTTACGGATATCTATACGAAGTCTTCGATCCGATTAGAGGCTCCTAACTTCATCAAGGTGTTAGCTCCCTTACATAAGTCATCTTCTGATGGTTAATGAAGAACTTCTCCATCATTGTCTTTCAGATCCTCTTAGAGATGATGAAGAATAAGAGGAGGAAGAGGAAGAAGAAGAGAGACACTCTTTCTATTGTTCTCTTTGCCTAAAACCCCATGCATAAGATGTGAGAGAAAATCCTAGAAAGGAGACACCTTTTCTCAATCTCACGTCGAATCTTAGATGAGCATTAAAATTCTCTCGGATCACCCACCCCTTGTCTCTCACACGCCTTCTATCAAATTTTTTTTCCACACTAAAATTAGAATAAAACCCATGCCCACAACTTCCTTAAGTGGTGTCCAAATTGGATAGGGAACTGAATCAAATTCCAATCCCTTTAGATCTTATCTTTATCCAAGAGAAAAGGATGTAATGAGGAGGCATGGAGAGGGTTTCATGCATGAGTTTTCTCATGCCCTAGCAACTGATTTTACATGCTAAAAATGAATCCCATCCCACACCAATTATCTCTCAAAGGAGGTGTCTAAAGAAGATAAGAATTGATCCTTATCATATAAGGATTTGAATCAAATTCAAACTCCTTTTGAATTTGATTCCATCTTGATCCAAAACTAAGAGAGAGGGGAGGCGTGAGAAGCTTTTGGTGTGGACTTATTCATGCAAACAATAGGTGCAAATAATTATGGCGGCATGGAGTTTTGCATTGAGGAGTTTGGACGATAAGGGAAGAGAGAGTCTCAATGATTTGGGACTTCTCTTGGTGCTTGAGTCAAACTCAATTTAATTTCAGTCTCAATAAAAATTGGTGCATCCAAAGGAAAAGAAATCATAGTCCAACTAGGAACCCAATCCCAATTCAATTAGGAATTAGGTCAAACCCAAACCTAATTAAATAAGGAATTGATCTCCCTTGTGATTGGGTTATCTCATAATGCAATCAGGCTTGATCTGATCAAACCCAATCAAGTCAGATTGAATCTAATTCAATTAGACTTGATTCTAAACCCATTGCTCAATCAAATTAAGCCAATTAGCTATTCAATTGCTAATTAATCCTCCTACAGCTTACTAACACTTAGTAAATTTGACAATTACAATAATTATAATGGATCAATCATCAATTATATTGATAATTAGATCACATTATGATTCATAATCACAAATCAACCATCTGATAAGACAAAGATCTCTTTTGCATGTGATCCCATGGTTTATTCTATCTGGTAGTGAGATATACTGTGATCCCCATCATAATATCATTAAAACTTCTTTCAATAGATTGGAACAATTCTAACTCTGTCCATCAAGAATCATCGATCATCAAGATGATGCTCGATGAGTCTCACAATCTATTAGTGACATCTAGCAGTACGTAGTGACAATCCAGCAGAATAGAATATTGAATCTCTAGGTACAGTTATCGTGTAGTTTAATTTTTCTACCATGAGTTCCGACAAGACGTAGGTTAAGGATAACTCGTCAAATCTGTTCATCCATCATATGCCAGATTCAATCGACTTGAGTCCATATGAAATCTTATGAAAATTCTTTCCGTCATTCACCTATTATGATCATGAATTTTAGGACTCAGTCTTATGAACTGCATAGGATCTCTTTTATTTATCAGGATCGATAGATTTCATTTTGATCAATATCTTATTTCTACAATGGACCTATTGTAGCCAACATACATCTCAAGATTCTAAATAGCTAGGTAACCAAGTGTTAGTGTAGTCAAACTATAGCAATCCCACTGTGAACAGTCGAGACACTGCAAATCAAAAAACTATCTATATAATTCATGAATTAATTATAAATAAGTAATTAATTTAAATTTAATCTAAATAGTTAATTAATATTATACAAATAGTTAATTAAAAATAGTAAATAAAAATAGAGAAATAGAAGATAATTTTAATTATTTAATTATAATTATCAAAATTATGCACTAAAATTAAAATAATTAGTACTAAAATTTAATAATATATGATTAATAGTATATATAAAATATATATATAAATAATATGAATAAAAAAATATTATAGTTTTATTAAAAAATTAATGAGAGATAATTTTGTCAATGCAAAAGTCCATCCATCATTCCTTCATTCTCCCAATTTAGAAAGATGCAAATTGGTAGGCCAAGATAAATGGACAATCTTTTTTTTATTCATTTTTTTATAATTTTTTGAACCAAATAGTGAATAAAGGTCATTTATTTTTTCAATCTCATCCATCTATCTCTTTACGACTCTAACCAAATACAAATAAATATATAAAAATAAATAAATAAATTTTAATAAGCCAGTACCAAGTTTCATCCCTAGTGTTTATCACTTCTAAATTCCTTGTGGCAATTACCTCATCTAGTAATGGAACTTATTGTCCTAATGCACAAACAAGAACTAATTTGGTATATATGATAAGGGAGCCAATGTTGTCAAAAGATGAGTGATGTGACTTAAAATCGATCTACCTATCATAAGTTAACATGTGGCATAGCAGGAACAATTTCAGATTAATCCGAATAAAGAAAGACAAGTAATAGTCTTCTATTTAGATTCGAACTCTAAAAAGTCCAAACCTTATCCGACCAAGACTCTTCGTCTATAAAAAGAGACTTAGTTTGTATATCAAATTATTTTTTATTATTTTTTATTATTTTTATTTTGAAAATTGCGCTGCCTACTTTGTCTTTCTTCATAGCAAATCCACTTCACCTTTCTTCATAGCATATTGATCAGTACCTTTCTCATGCTTGGATCATCAAATCGGATTTTGGTGGCAAGAATGAAGATCTTTTCAAATGGAAGAGCGGGTGAGGAGGCAAAACACCGGATCATCGTATCAAATTTTGGTGGCAAGAATGAAGACCTTTCCAAATGGAAGAGAGCGTGAAGAGGCAAAACACCAAAGCCATATCATATTGAACATTCAAACGGGGTACCCGTTCTTAACAAAATCAGATTTCTCATTGATATTTTATTGGTCTATTGATTTAGGAAACTTTGCTCGTATTGATACAGTGAGCAACCATTTTTAAAATTTTTTTATTAAAAAAAATTATTGGTGAGAATCGTCCTACCGTATTGTTGAAAAAGATTTAGTAATATACAAATTTGGTTAAATGAGGATGTTCACTTAATCATGCTTTACTAGCCTTTGCCATCCATAATGAAAAAATTATTTTTAAATAATATATTATTTTTTATTGGATCGTCCAAGATGCCCGCGTCGTGGTCAATAATTTCTCCGTTATCGATGCATGTAGTTTCACGATATGCAATGCCATCACAGTTCTGCCGTATAAATTCACGTGTCCAAGATCCCTCCGTCTCTCTCTCTCTCTCTGGAGACCAGATGGCCTCCACCGCGGTGGCGCCGCCGCCGTCGCGGCTGCTCCGTCTCCGAAGACTGCCGCCCTCTCTCCGCCCTCCACGCATCGTTTTTTTCTCTCCCTCCCCTCTCCTGCTCTCCTAGAACCCCACCTCCTCCCCTTAAACCGCTAAATCCCTCCCTTCCCCTCGCCCCTCTCTTCCGCCGCCGTCGGTGGCCGCCCTCCGCCATCACCTCCGCCTCCTCCGACTGCCCCATCGCACCACCATCAAGGTAAACGACCCATTGCCCTTTTCTCCCGCGCTTCCGCCTTCCAAAGGCCTGACCTTTCGTCGTCGAAATCTTCTCCTTCCAGGACTCTTCTACGTTCCGGGAATGGGACTCCCTCACAGCCAAGTTCGCCGGCGCTGCCAACGTCCCCTTCCTCCTCCTCCAGCTCCCCAGATCGTCCTTAACGCCCGAAACCTGCTCGCCGGCAACAAGGCCGCCCTTTTTGCCGTCCCCTGGCTCGTGAGTGATTTCTACCTCCCTCCAATAGTTAAGGAAAAAAAGGATCTTTTCTTGATTAAATTCCTCAATCTTGGAGAAATTGGAGAATTTTGGCAGGGAATGCTGACGGGTTGCTGGGAACCTGTCGCTTCTGTCCTACTTTGCGAAGAAGAAGGAGACGGAGGCCGTTCTCATCCAGACTTTGGGAGTGCTGTCGAACTACGTGGTGATCGCGCAGCTTGCAATAGCCGAGGCCATGCCACTGCCTCAGTTTGGGGTGACATCGGCTGTGGTGGCCTCCGGGCTTGTTCTCAACTTCTTGAATTACTTTGGTTGGCTTCACGATGGGATCTGGCAGCTCTGGGAGGACTTCATTACCATCGGTGGGTTTCCGTTCTCCCTCAGGTGAATTTCCAAGGTTGTGGTTCTGAATGGTGGTAATGCAATTGGCTTCTGCGTCCTTTGATCGTGTGCATTCTGAGGTTGCAGGTGATGTGGTCGACGTTTGTTCCCTATATACCAAATAGCATCTTGCCTGGGCTGCTTTCTGGTACTGTAGCTGTTGTGGCTGTTATTATGGTAAGCTTGTATATGTTCTAGCTCCACTTTTCTCTTTTACTCATTACCTTTTTGGAACTTGATAATTAGTAAGCTTTGGTAAAAAAAAAAATGTCGCTATAGGCTTTTATGGACAGCCGTATAGTATGACGTCGTTGTTGGTGCGAGCTGATAACTCATCAGCAACAAGTTGCCAACCCAGTTATGTATATCTATTAGCAAGACATCCTTTATCTGTTGCATATCTGCATGGCTGCATCTTTTATATAGGGAAAGGTTCTTATATGGATATCATATAGAGTTATATAGATGAAAACCGAAAAGTCTGTTCCCTTTAACATCATCAATGAAAACCCAAAAGATTCTTGATCTTCAAACAAGAAATTTCATCACTATCCATGCCTTAATGATGCAAATTTTAAAATCGTGACAGTCTTCTTCTATGGTATTCATTTCTAGTTGGTACTATCTCAGTATTTATTATTTTTGTGATATGACATCTAGTCAATCCAATTATCATTTATTACATGTGACTGCTCAGAACTATGTGAGCAAAATGTTTGAGCTGAAAGATTGAAATTCTTTATATCCTTCATAAATCCTTGCTGTGGAATTAACATCAAGTGTAGAATGAGATATTAAAGCTTGTGATTCCCTTGTGAATTTCCTGAAACAGATTCACTTTGTCCTTGAATTTATCTAAGAAGCGCATTTATGTAGGGTGGCCATAAAAAGTTTCCCAAAGTCCTAATGTTTTCTGAGAAGATTCATAATTTACCTGATTAGGCCTGTAAACTGCAATAGAGTATCACTAGAAAGCCACATGGTCTAGATATAATTTCTTCACCCAAGAGACAAACTCCCTTTTGCATCTCCTCTTCATGATGTGTTTGATCAAATTTTTGCATGCCAAAACTTGTATTTTAGGCTAACTAGGTTCAGATTTGATTGGTTCAACTTCAAACTTTTTTTGGTTCTTATTCAGTTAAGTGGCTCTTTTATTGAGTCCACATCTTTATCTAAATCTAATGAGAGAAGGTTTGATATGATCTATTTTCTAGTGTTTTTCATACTCAAACTTGAGGCTACTTGTGTAGCGAGAGTTGATCCTATTTCAAGGAGGAATATTCTCTACAACCCCTAATTTAGGCCTAGGTTCTAGGAAGCACATAACTTCAACTTGCATATGGTGTCCATTTCAGATAGTTATCAAATAGCGATACTTGTGTATGTCTAGGATAAGTTCCAATAGTTATGCTAAGTATCCTATTTTTGAAAATTAAAAAGTTCTCTAGATATTTGTGCAATGTAGTTGAGATGCTTTCCCAATACCGCTAGTAGCAAGGTGAAGGGCTTTTTTGTTCTTTACTTTTATTTTATGAATATAAACTTTTTATGATGAACTATTAAATTGGAGTTTTGTAACGTTCATACTATATTATGGGGTGTGGACTATATGATTGGGGTTGATGGATTTGAACGATGATTAATATCAGGAGTTTGTGGAAGTTAATCTGAATTATATTATCTGACTTTTCAAGTTCTGTTATATTGGCGTAACTGTATCCCATATCTATGTCCATGCTTCATAGACTATGTTGGTTTAGGAAAGTTTTGAAGTCACAAGGATTGTGTTCTCAAGAGAGTCTGATGGTTTTTTAAGTGGGGCTTATAGAGTTAGGAGTTTTGTTCCTTTGGAATAGCTTTGGTTGTTCTTTTCTGCTAGAAAAGTGGAAGGTAGAATTCTTATTATTGCAGGAGCTCTATTTTGGGAACAATAGTGCAGTCTACAGAGGTTTTCTTCTTCTGCCAGTCTCCATCTTCTTCTCCATTTAGTAAGTGTTGACTTAGGGCTAGTCTGTAGCCTCTGGAGAAATTTGTGTTCCTTGGCGCTGAGATATTTAACAAAATACCAGAAGTATTAGATCTGGAATTTCTTTCAGATCTAGATTTTCTGCAGGAGGTTCGAATGAGGATACTGCAATGCACAGAAAAGGCAATTATCTGAGAAAATTTGGTGAGTGAGAATGACTCTATTTGGATATGATAAAACACTTGACACAAATTTTTGGATCCTCCTAAATATGTTTACTGAATGCAGTTACTTCTGCAGGCATCTTCAAACAAGCTATCATAGGGGTAAGTGATATGGTAAGCCACGTGGTTTGTAATTTCACTTGTGGTTTGCCTTCACTTTGATAAATAAATAAATATATATATATATATATATATTTTAAAAAAATTAAGTTTTGTTGGTCGCTTTCCTTTCCCCTGAACTTTCCAACTCTATATGTTTCATCATCCTTGTGTTTTTGCTGCAAATACCAAGGACAGGTCTTATCTTGAAAGTTGTCCTTATCCAAGAACTAAATGTTCCCTGAACTAGTCCTTGTTCAATGGGTGAAACTTGGAATATTGGTACAATTTGTGCACAGGTTGATATCTTGCTGAAAGCTGGTTGTGAAATTATAGTCAAATTTCTTGATGCCTTCATGACATTGTATTTTTCCTCCACAAGCTGCAATGTAAACTATATGCTGTTGTTCTTGTATTTGATGATAAGACTGGATATTTCCTTTTCCAAACATCATGCACTTAGTGTGGATAGGGAGATGAGGGTCCAGGGAGGATTAACTTAAGTTTGGTGAGAAAAGAGGAAATTGCATCCCATCTTATAGCAATTGTTAGACTATTCATATTAGTTATTAACCTGCAAGGTAATGTTATTATGGTGTCCTGTATAGAGTCTTACACCTTGTTCATTTTATACACATTCTTTCAACTGTTGTATTCAAGAATGTATGTCTGCATTCCACTTTAAGTTACAATTTCATGCCTCACATCAATGTTATATTTAATGTTTATTGAGTCTGCAGAAATTTGACATTTGTCCCCATACCATTGAAGTAAATGGTAATTCACTTGTTGATTAGAGTTGTCCTTTCTTCAATGAAGACAGTCAGAAGTTTTGGATAGTTGTCTCTTGTGGGAGGCACAGAGAGACTCAACAATTTGAGATTACATGTATCATACATGGGCTTGGCTTTGTGTGTTCTTGATGTTCTGCCTTTTCTTAGTAATTTCTTTTTCCTAGGACACTTACTGCTTCAAAGGAAAAAAGTAAAAATGAAGAGAACCTTGAGGGTCATCAATAAAATCCTTGAACAATGCAAACCTTTTTTTTCAAAATATTCATTATTTAAAATTATTTATACCAACATATCTGCTGCATGATGCTTCCAAAGGATTAACCCATGAGCATTGCAATAGCCCTACTCAATGTTTCATCCTTCTGGTTATTTGATCTTAAAAGAGTAGTCATTATAATGCTTGTCATCTTGATGACAAACAACTATTTTGTTTAAAGCTAATGTCTATATTCATTAATTTTATTTTGATTTACTTCTTTTACAATTTTACTGTTTTTTTTGGGGCTTGCTAATGTTGTACACTGCTAGGAACTGATAAATTACTAACATTTAACCTTTTTTCCCATTTCTAATGCAAGTGTGTTAAATTTTTTGGTGAGACAGTGGTTGGTGTGCCCGATATTTTCTGGTAGTTTTGTTTTAATGGTGATAGAACTTACTCATGGCGGGGATCGACATACATATATGTTGAGTATCAACTGTCCAGAAACTGTTCTGTGGTTGAATGCTTGATGTTATGGCTTAAAAGAAAAAAGCAGTTATATGAAGCACTGATTTTTTTCTCGTTCTTTATTGTTTGTTCAAATTCTTTGATATTTGATTATGCTTCAAAATAGGAGTTAATAATCTTGAGAACTCAGAACTGATAGTGAAGTTATATTGCCTGAATATGTAATTGCTGTCTGACTATGATTTTTTTCCTTCCATCAAGAACTTTCTGTATTAGTTTTAAATTAAATTTATGTGCCATCTTGATTACAGTTACTAATACATGCAGGCACGATCTGGAAACTTTCTAATAGAGGAATAAAGTTTGTTGGGTCAATATCTGGATGGACCGCGACTCTACTTTTCATGTGGATGCCTGTAGCACAAATGGTATAGAGATGCATTGGCTTGCTTTCTTCAATATTCCACCACTAGTGAGATGGAACACTGACCTTGTAGCTGTTTGTTATGATATGCAGTGGACAAATTATCTCCATCCAGATAACATTGAAGGCTTATCAGCTCTCACAATGTTGCTTGCAATGATTGGAATGGTCTTATGATTCCACGAGCTTTATTTATTCGTGATTTGATGTGGTATTCCATGTTTTCAAGTTTTCTTCCTATTGTAGCTCCAGATATTAGACTTAGTTCAGTGTGTTAAGAAGTATATAAAAGTGAGTTCTCTAACATCTAGATGCGAAAGACCCCAAACAAGCATTTGTTTAATTGGATTGCTGGTGCACTTGTGATTTATATATGACTTCTAATAACTCAGATCTAGGCATTCTCTAGCTTTTTTGATAATGGTAATCCTTTAGATCACGAGGATAGGCATATTAACCAACTTTGTTATCTATTGCTGAACATATGCGATGAATATTCCTTCTATCTGATTACAAATTTGTTTTGGAGGATCTATCTTGTATAGGAATCTTTGTTCTGATAGCATTTCAAGTAATCAAACTCTTATGGTAGAACCAGCTAATTTCTGGTGTGTGCTTTTTGTTCCAGTGTAGCTGGCATGATACTTAATGACAATATTAGCACTCTTGATATGTCATAATCTATCTTCTTTTTGTTATTAGAAGTTTCATGCTGCCACAGTGTCTGTTTCTTTCATTGGGTGCCATGTACATATTGAATCACCACTTAAAAGGGCTTTAGGAATTTCGAAGTGACTCAGGAATCGACACTCTCTTTCATGGTTGTATCAATGTCTCTACTTAACAGTGTTCAAAGGACTCAGATTTTTGGAGAAGTATAAAGTGTCAGCCTTAATATGAAAAGCAACCTATGCACTTAGGGTAAAAATTCTTTCTTGATAATGAAAATATATTATCCTTGCAATTATCATTATCATTGTCCAAACCCATTCCAGTAAATGAGGGCTATGGAGCAAACCCTAACTCAAGAGAGCTTTATGGCAGAATCAAGCAGAAATTTCATGACCAACTGGAAACTTGACATCAATACTCAAAGATCTGGTCCGAATCCCTAGTCATGGCCAATTTTAGCTTGAAAGGTCCTACCTTGAAACCTAGAAGGCCAGTTGGCAGGTAAGATGGCCTACCATATTATTTATGACTTAAGCTCATGCAGATAGGAAGCAACCCTCCAATATTCCCCTCGTCTTGGATAAGGTTTCATGGAGAGGATGAAAGATTTAAGAGGGGAAGTATTACCTTTGTTTAAAAAGTTGCAATATTTTTTATGAAAGTTGTATCCTTTGGTCATGTTGAATAAAACAAAGGCAGGTTTCATACACTTTTCACCAAAGCAGATTTTGAGGGATGAAGACTCTTGTGATGTATGTTGAATAGGGGGAAATATAGAGAAATACATAAGTACATACATATGTACGTACATACATATGTATATAGGTTCTTTTTAATTCAATATTCAATTTATTTTCAAGGTTATTGATTTAATAATAATAATAATTTGGATTGTAGGTTCACTGGTTCAGCTTGGGCAACCTTTCTTCTTGGTTGGGGAAACTTGGCTTGCATGTACTGGTAGGCTCTCTTTCCTAATAGCTTTGAAAGCTATCAGATGATTTCTTTGAGTGTGAGTGGTTGACTATTAACCCTACACTTTCGCTTTGGTGTTTCAGTTTTAATAGTATCAGCAGGAAGTTTTTCTTCACATCAACACTTGGGTTGTTTTTATGGCTAGGTTTCTCCTCTTCTCCTAAACTCATTTTGCTTTCATGGTATTTGTCATTTCGTTCTTAGTTAATTATCTTCAAACTCAATTTAGTGTATTGTGCATGCCATCCATAATGTGGTTAAGTTAGCAGATTCATGAAAATTGCTGTTTGATCTTTCTGATGTATACTTTTGTCAAAGAATAATATTCCCTTTGTGATAAAGGCTACATATAAGGTTTATCATCTTAGTATCAGACCCTGTACAGGTACCATCCTTATATGGTTTTCGATATGCGGTGTAGTATGGTAAGGTTTGCTATATTGAGTGTCGGTATGGTGTATCACGTATCAGTACAGTACCTATACGAGACTGTACGGTGCCAACCATTATGACAGACCTTGGCTGCATAGAAGGTGAAATTGCTGATATGGTGTAGGATTTTTTTTATGAAGGCTTCTTAACCTTCACCTTTAAATTTGAAGAACTAAGAGGAATACGTCACGTTGTTGTAGTCCTTGAATAAAATGCGTGACAACCGTTGTTGTTAACCTTCCACCCACGTGCCAGAAACATCACTACAAAATGTGAACCATGACTAATGAAACTGGGTCTATGCCTCTGTGATACATCAGGTGCTTGAATAAGAGGTCAAGGCTGAAATGTCTAGCATCTAATGCATTGTTATATGTCTCTCCTCTTAAAACTTGAAAGTTCTTGATCATATGACATCTGACTACTGTTAAAGCATCATGTAACTCCTTTATTGCTGGCTTTGCATTGAATCTATTCCTTTCAATCAGGAATGGCTCTTTGGAGAGATACTGTAGCCTATGGTCACAATTCACCCATGACATCCTTAAGAGAATTAGTGTTTGGACCATGATGTGGATACTACTGATGACGTACCTGCAACATTACATGGATCATTGTTGGTCATCATTTTTGCTAGATCTGGTCCAATCATTCAAGTTGACATGAGGAGCATGCCATCAGATTCTGGCCTTATGGTTGCTGTATGGTAAGCTGCATAGGACCAAGGATATTGGAAACCTCATGCTGAGTGAGTTTTAATTAGTTCATAGTGCCATTTGGTTATGTGGCAGTTATTTACCAGTATAACTGCTTGCTTTCACCATGTCAATTGTAAATTAATTGATAAAACATGTTATGGCATAGTAAATAAATAATTCATTAGCACTTCATGAATGATTATTTTCAAACCATGCACACTTCATGAAGCTGGTCTTATCCCTATGTTGGTTTGTTTTTTTCTCTGTGGTATGATGTCTTAGACCATCTATTAGATATTCCAGTGGTGATTTTTCAATTTGATGGTGTAAATATCTTGGAATTTATCTTGTCTTCTGTTCTTGCTTGGTTTGAAATTTGTAAGATAAGATCTTTAAAATGCAAAGAAGAATAATAGAGGTCTCGGTGGTTGAAAAATGATCTAGAAACTAGGAATATGTATGTTTAACATGGGGAGCAGCTGCATGCATGCTTAGGTCATACGTTATAAATGCTAGGATGAATATCTTTCAAGGGAATCTTAGGTGGTATTTGAAGAAATCATGGATAGGAGTTCCCAAAGAATTCAAGCAAAGATTTAAAAGCCATTTTGTCTTGTATTCACAATGGGAGTGAGATGGATTAGTATTTGAGATGCATGCATATAGGTAACTAATGATGGACTTCAAGATGCATATAGGTCACTGATCATGGGCTTACCTGACGCATGTACACAAATTTAAATATTATATGGAAAAAATGTGCACTATTTCAGCTATAGTATTGTAGAACCAAACTATGATTATAATCATATATCAAGCCTTATCCTAGTTATTGGGGTTGGCTTTGTTGTTCCTTATTTGCCATCTTTCCTACTGTCAAATGTCTCCGGCTTTATTTTAAGCATTTGCTTTCATAAGTCATAACCAAGATTTGAAATCTCGACCCCACCTTGCTGCCTGACCCTGTATCACACACCATATTGATCCAATATCAGCATATGGGGTATTATTGGGTTTGGTGGAGCATGACTAGATATGATGATGTACTTCATCCGGTAGTAAAATGCTGGTACCTGAAAATTTTGGGGTGTACTGTGAGATCTCAAACCTTGTTCAGAGCATATATGTGACCTTTGAAGTGTGATGATATAAAAGGAGTTTTGTGAGGATACTTCTATTTTTGTTCTATGAGAACTCATCTCATGAGTCATCGAATGGGGTTTTATAAAGACATATGACTCAAGCATGGGAAGTATGGTTAAAGACAACATATGTTTCCTTTAGGAATTTTGGAATTTAGATATTAAAATTGGAAAATATATCAGTAATGATGAATTAGAACTCAGACTACTCAAGGGTAGGGATAACCTATTGTTCTCCTTATATGGTTTTGCCAATAGATCCATCAGCCCCACAAATTTTAGACAACTTATTATGCAGAAGAGAAGCCTATTGCTTTTTGGAGATGGATATGATTTTAGGTGCTAGGTTTCTGGAAGGAAAATCAAGCATAAGATTCAGAAAAGCAATACAGTGGCATGTTCATGCTTCAGTTATGGCTGTAATTTTTTTTTAAATTTTTTGGTATAAAACATATCATCAATTGGGCTACATTCAGTATGAAAATCTTAGAAATTATATCTTTTTTAGAATCAGCAAGCATTCATGGGCAACTGAAAAAAATGGTAATGATTTTCCAGTGACAAAAGCCAGATAGTGTCATGATTTGTTGCATGGCCTGCTTGGGTAAATGGTCCAGTCTTATCACTAAAAGCTAAAGAGAGGTTATTGTATGCTCAAGCTTTGGATTAGTTTTTTGTTATTATTTCTGTCCAACTTGTCATCATGATCACCTTTCTCATCGTCATATAGATTAGTTTATTAGCCTTTATGGTGGCGCATAAATAGGTTCATATTTCAAATACTTTTGTTTTTTAGAAACACAGTATTTTTTGTGTACTGTTCTGATAAACATCCCTGAAAATGCACATACCACATCATAAGAACTACCAAACACATATTACCATGGACAGTCCATTATAGAAGGCTTCAAACCTAATGTATCATGAATATTTATGGATTTAACATACCGTTTATATTTTATGAATTGTATGATTTTGTATGTACTGAAAACTAATTCAGAACTGCAAGTGATGGCTAAGATTGAACAAATGCTGTGCAAGTTATCAGCTGGATAACTCATAATTATCTGATGCCAGTGAGTGGTTAAAGGAAAATCTGCCAGAGAGCTATTAGGGTAGATACGTGGTTTGAACAAAGATGCTGTCTGCTAAGGAGGCCCATGCATGGAATGTCCATGGTGGAGAATTTGGAGTTCGGTAAGGAAGCCGTGTGTCAAACATGAAGATACAAGAGTGTAAGCGACCAAGAGCTGATAATAAAGTCTGAGTCTGAACTGCTTGCTATCATATAGAAGATATGGCCAACTATGAAACTTGACAATATTCATGAAGCAAATTCATTTGGTTGTTTATTCTTTGAATGTGTTGCGGAATAATTTGATAATATCATGAACTTGGACTTGCTAGATTTTATGGAGATGGGAATTTTGAGGTTTTAAAGAATCTGTCTCTGCATTGATGGACAAACAATTCCAGAATGATGCATCATTTGTTTGCACAATAAACTAGAGTTCCGAGAGCACAGCTACTTTCTACTTTCAAGGTATCTCTAATTTGTTAGCGTCCCTTGATTGCCACAATCGCTGAATATATAGCTTAGCTGCCTGCTGTATTCCTAAGCATATATTTTTTTGCTGGCATTTGGGGATTTCAATTTTACAAAATATAATGCTGTCAAAATTTTCAAGCTGAGTTTATCTTTGATTGCGATGGTGTGCGACCTTAGCTTTGCCTGAACTTTCATATGCTTAATGTACATCAAAAATTGTTCTCAAATTTGAAGGTATTCTTGTGATCAATATCCGATCATATTGTTGTGGGATATAAATGATTTAGGAATCGTTCCTTAAACTACTGTATTGGAAACCACACTACATCAAGTTTATAGTGCAAAGCTTCCAGTTCCCTGACATCCATTTTTTATAGTTTAGATGCTCAATTTTTAGGAAGCAAATTTGACTACTGCAACCAAATATCAAAATTGTTCCTTTATATAGATGTTACAACTAAATTTGACCATTTTCTTAAAATATCTATTTGATATATTGATGAAACTTATAATGTTTCCTCTTTCTTCTATTATTAAATCAAATTATAACATTTTCTTCTTACTTATATTATTAAACCACAATGCCTATGCTTTCGGCATCTTGTTTTATTAATGCTCAGAAGGATATTTTGCCAGAAGGTTCTTCCCTTTTGCTGCTACTCTCATTATGACACCAATGAAAGGCCCATAAATATTGCATTTGCCTATGTTGCTGATCATTGATGTCATTTATCTTACAAACTTCATAAGTATAAAACTTAAGAAAGCTGATGTTTGAAGAGGTGAAATGGTTAAGATCATGGGTTTAAGGATGTAATTTTAGATCATGGAGATTTGTAACTCATCTTTGTAATGCTTTCCATGCACTTGCTTCCCCATCATTGTCCCACTTGAAGCCTCCAACTCTCGCTCTCTACCCTAAAAAACTCTTGATCCCATTATATATATATATATATAT
>KE505987.1:43490-68109 GCA_000441515.1 Elaeis oleifera | reverse complement strand
CCCTCCTCTCTCTCTCTCTCACATTTAGATCAAACTACATGCAAACCTACCGTGCCCCCCTACCACCCCCACGCCCACCGCCTCCTCTCTCTCTCTCTCGTTCTCACTCGACGGTCGGTGGGTCGTCACTCCGCCCACCCCTAGCAGCGATGGCCAGGTGGTGGAAGTCGGAACCCTAGCCATCATCTAAGCTTCCCTATTAGGCCGCTTCAAGCCTCCCACTCGATCGAGACTCCTAAGGATAGAAAAACCAAAGGAAAAAAAGGAAGAAATTCAACAAAAAGCAAAGGAAAGATGGAAAAAATGAACAAGTAAGACCTTTCCTACAGAGATCGATCATTTTTTTTCCTCTTGAATTTTTTCTTTTCATTTCATTTTCTTTTTCTGAGTTCTATAGGAAGGAGAGCATCTGAGGGTTCTTAGGTTTCGATTGAGGTTTTTTCTTGAGCTAATGAGATTTTGTGCGAGTTGTCACCGTGTGAGTCTTCTCGGTTGGGGAAGCAGAGCACTTGAGGGAGATCGAAGGGGTTTTAAGTTCGGTTGGGGTTTTTCTCGAGCATATGGGGTTTTGTACAAATTGCGGTGGTGTAAGTTGGTCCCTTGAGGTCTTGAGAGCTTAATATTGATAGAAATATGAGAGCTTAATATTGATAGAAATATGATATTTTTTAGGATTTGGGGATGCCAATGGGGCCGCGGGCGGTGATGGTTTGGCGGCGGAGATAGAAAAAGAGGAAAGATCAATTTGTGTATATATGATCCGATCTATTTTTGGAGTCTGATTCGATTTGAAATGGATATGAGGTGGATATGTATATAATTATTTTTTATGAGATGGATATGGATTTATGTCGGATCTGTTACCACCCCTAGGTCACATACCTACGGATCGGCTAGGATTGCCGACAGGTTGTGCAGAAGTGCAAATCATATTTCTTTAATTTTTCTTTTCTAATGAGGTGGACTCGTTTGCCTTCCCACTCTACCTCCTCTTCTCCAACTTCTTCCTCCTCCTCTCCTCCCATCAAGAAAACTGTGGTTAGAACGAAATCCTTTATAACAGAGAGAGCCTTGATCGAACGATGCCGATCCAATGCTCTCACGATAGAAGACGCGCTAGATTGTTTAACGCCGCGGTGGCTACCGATCCGAAGCCCTCCATCTACGCAATCAACCTCCTCCTCGATGCTATAGCCAGAATGAAGCACTACCCAATCGTGATCTCTCTCTGCAACAAGCTAAATGTTTTATCAGGAATCCAGCCCAATGTCCGTACTTATAGCATCATGATCAACTCCTGCTGCCGTATGAGCTCTGTGAACATGGGCTTCGGCTTCTTAGGAGGCCTCCTGAAACGTGGCCTCTCTCCCGGGACTGCTATCTTCAACTCTCTCATCAATGGCCTAGGCACCGAGAAAAGGGTGGGGAGGCAGCCATGCTGTTCGATAAAATGTCTCTGATGGGATGCCAGCCGAACGTGGTCTCATTCACTGCTCTCATCAAAGGGCTCTGCAATACTGGCAGTACTGCGTTGGCTCTGGAGCTGCACCAGACAATGTCTATGATGGGAGATAGTTGCAAGCCTAACATAATAACGTTCAACACGATGATCCGCCACCTTTGCAACGAGGGACATGTGAGCGATGCTTGCAAACTGCTCGAGGAAATGAGTCGTGTGGGTGTTAAACCAGATGTGCGCACTTACAGCAGCATTATTCATGGACATTCCACTTTAGGCCACTGGAAGCAAGCTGTTGGTATTTTCAAGGAGATGATGAATCATCACCTTTCACCGGATGTGGTGACATTCAGCATGCTGATGGATTCACTTTCCAAGCATGAGAAGACTGCAGAAGCCCATAAATTATTAGACTTGATGAAGGAAAGAGATGAAAAGCCTGATGTAATCTCTTATACTATATTGGTGCAAGGATATTGTCGAGAAGGCCATCTTGCTGATGCTAGGGAAGTCTTCAATTCCATGTTGGTTAAGGGTCCTGCTCCTAACAGTCATACTTACTCTGTCTTGATTAATGGATTTGTCAAGAATCAAAAAATGGATGAGGCCATGGAGCTATTCAACAAAATGCAACAAGGAGGAGTAAAGCCTGATATTATTACCTATAGTATTATACTAGATGGACTATGCCACCTTGGAAAATGGAGGATGTTCGAGGGCTTCTTGATGAAATGATGACTCGAGGAATACGTCCAGATGTCGTCACTTATACCTCTATAATGTGTGGACTTTGTAGATTAGGGAAGTGGAAAGAAGCTCATCAATTGCTTTATGAAATGACAGAACAACAAATTCATCCTAATGTCGTGACATTCAATGCATTGATTGATGCCATTGTAAAGAAGGAATGGTTCAAGAGGCACATGGATTACTGGAAGTGATGCTCTGTAGAGGTATAGAGCCTGATGTAGTAACTTATACTACATTAATGGATGGTTACTGTATGGTAGGAAACTAAATGATGCAGTAAAAATTTGTGATTTAATGGTTTCAAAAGGCCATGAACTCAATGCTTTTACATGCAACATATTAATCAACAACTATAGCAAAGGTGGGAGGATTGATGATGCTTTGAGTCTTTTTATGCAATGCCTTGCAAAGGAGTACCTCATACAGTCGTTACATACAACACAATGTTAGCTGGATTATATCGAGTTGGAAGAGTGGCTGATGCAGAAAAATTGCGTGAGATGATGCTTGCTGCTGGGATATGCCCTAATCTTCACACATATAACATAGTCATGGATGGGCTTTGCAAGAACCAATGTATTGACGAAGCTATGAAGCTATTTCGAGATACATTATCTTCTAATGTTAACCTCGACATTGTCTGTTTCAATACCTTGATTGATGGTTTGGTCAAAGCTGGAAGGTTTGAAGCAGCCAAAATATCTTCAATACTCTCCATACCAAAGATTTAAAGCCAAATGTTGTTACTTTTAACATAATGGTACATGTCCTCATGAAGGAAGGGTTGTTTGACGAAGCCAATAACTTGCTCTTGCATATGGAGAAGTCAGGTTGTCCGCCAGATTCCATCACATTCAATGCCATTATTTGTGGTTTGCTGGAGAAAGAGGAGATAGAAAGGGCAAAAGATATGATTAGGAAAATAAAGGAGAAAAGCTTTTCTTTCGAGGCGTCAACTGCTTCTAAAATATTTAATTTGTCTCAGAGCATGGGCAATATCATGAATATCTGAAGTTGCTGCTGGAATTGTCTCAGCATTGTGCAAAGTGATGGGAGCGACACATACATTGAATAGAGCTTTTGATGAGCTTATGTTCACATAAGCATTTGATGTCATTTATGCTCTGCTGAGGCCTAACTCTATCATGTCGAATTTTTACCTCTGCTCCAAATGTGAACTTATCCTCTATGAGTTCTTTCAATAAATTGAGGAGAGATTTCTGGGAACAAGTTCTTGATGTTGGTGGTCTCTTGTAGTGGAGGTCAGTGAACTAAGAAGGTAATGATGATAGGGATCAGGGTCCATTTCAGCCAACTTGTCAAGGCTTGCAGTGACGGAAAGCTTGATAATGCGGTTCCGCATCATATAAAGATAATATCAGAGTTGTAGTCACTGCTAAGAGAGATGAACAAATCCAGCTATTACAAGACCAAATAGAATCGTGAAAGGACTTTGCTGCCCTTCAGCCATAGAATGCAACTAACAAGCACACCTAGTGTGACTAAGTAATGGCATTTCTAATCCTGGTTTGCAGCAGAGTTTGGACCAGAGTTTGGTTTTTAAGCACTTTCACAATTTGTTTGAATACCCTCAGAAATTATATATTCCTTTCAAACTATATATGGTTCTATGATATTTTGTTATATTTGCAGTTTGGAGGAGATTATATATTCTATTAGGTCATGCTTTGTTGTTCAGATAGCCTGAGGACTGTTCCTGCATGTAAACATACCATGTGTGACTAGGATGGGTACTTGGATTGGAGTTGGAAACATGATTTGAGAATATCAAAGATGGTTGGGATATTTTGTTTTGCTAAAAATAAAATTGACAGGGACCCAGATAGTAGTACAGTTTGGTGACAAATGTGACAGAAAGAAACCTGAGAAGGTCTATTTCTGAATTTCTGTCTGTTAGAGAAGAATCAGGAAAGGAAGATGAGAGGGTCTATTTGTAAGGCAAGAAGTTTGGAGTTATGTTAAGCTAAAGGATTGAAAAATGAAAGTATTCAGGAAGCTTGCTATAATTAACTATGTGGCCATTAAAAGAATCAAGTTGTGACCTGAGTTACTAGCACTTAGCAGTCAAGAGAAGGTAATGAATTGGTCTGATCAAAGGACTCCATCGAACAGTTGGCATGATGGTGAAAAGAATTATATGTCTAAGGTACATCACTCCCTTGAAGGTTTTTTGATGGTGATTGACTACAGCAGGTATAGCTACGACCATGAATGGCAAATCATTTCAGAGATTCCAATGAACTCCTTGTTGCACCTATAAGGGAGTTTCCCTTTTCTAAACTGTTTTCTTGAGAAATGACTTACTAAATTTAATAGACAATCTTTGGCCATGTGCATCAATCCTAGGGACATGGAAGGCAACTAAGTTTTTGTAAAATTTGTACCAAAAATCATTCATCATCCAGAGTAAAGAAAAATGCTTCAAACCATTGGATGGGTTGAAGCTTGTATCCCTTGTCTCAAAGTGGAAGAAGACAATAAGCATACAACAAGGCTGCAAACTTGTGGACAGCACCTTATGTTAATGCCAAGTTTGGAACTCTGAAATCAATTCTTTTGTCAATTTGATCAACTAGTTTTGTACATCTGAAAGATCTAGCATATTGCATGCTTACAACCAAGTAATTGGGTAAATATTATTTTGTTCTTAAAATGCTTGACCTCTTTCTCTTCCAGCTCTGATGGTTAAAACTTACCACACTACTATATAGATATCATTGCTGGTTTTTTGAATATCTACAAAATAGATGTTTGCCCATTCCAGTTATTTTTAATCTACATGTCTCTTTCAAGATACTCGGTGTGTTTGGAATTCAAATTACTTATAGTTAGGAGTAGCTGAGAACTACAGCTTTATGACAAATATCACCTAAAGAACAGCTTAAGCAAATCTTTAGAAATTGAAAATGTTTAGGTGCCAAACCCTTGTACTAATCTTCATTGCTATGTGTCACAAGGGGACTGATGCTTTATACCATGACTCCACTATATATCATAGTGACACTATGAATTGGCCAATCCCTCCCACCATGTGGCATAGTTTTTTTTTTTTGGTGGGGAAAATTATCAGTTTTTTATAGACACCATTCACCAGAAACATACAAATGCATGGTCATAACTGCTTAGAGGTTACTAAAATATGGTTAAGATTAGGTATTAGCTGATACTATCAACGCATGAGGCTATAATTCTTTTTAACAAGCATTAAATATTCAAAGGAACAATAGTTATATACTTATATGTATTCTATCAAATACACAAATCAAGCTAAGTAATCAAGAATTAGAGCGATGATATTATCAGGAAATTGATGCTTGCCAAACCTGCAATCATCTTCTTTTGTTTTTTGGTGAGATGGCTTGATTACACAGCCCTGGAGTAAATACAGTTCAATGTCTGCATACCACAAGTTTCTCAAGTTGGCAAGCATGCTCTGGATCACATTCCAAAAAACTAAGCCCAAGTGTCTGGCAACATAAAAACGTGAGAGTCTTCTTCTATGGTATTCATCTCTAGGTGGTACTATTTCAATATTTACTATTTTTGGGATTTGACATCTAGTCAATCCAATTATCATTTATTACATGTGACTGCTCAGAATTTTGTGGGCAAAATGTTTGAGCTGAAAGGTTGAAATTCTTTATATCTTTCATAAACCCTTGCTGTGGAATTAACATTAAGTGTAGAATGAGATATTAAAACTTTGATTCCCTTGGGAATTTCCTGAAACAGATTTACTTTATTCTTGAATTTATCTGAGAAGTGCACTTATCTAGGGTGGCCATAAAAAGTTTCCCAAAGTCCTAATATTTTTCTGAGAAGAACCATAATTTACCTGTTTAGGTCTGTAAACTGCAGCAGAGTTTCATCAGAAAGTCGCATGGTCTAGGTATAGTTCTTCACCCAAGAGACAAATGCCCTTTTTCATCTCCTCTTCATTATGGGTTTGATCAAATTTTTGCATGCCAAAACATGTGCTTTAGGCTAAATTAGGTTTAGATTTGATTAGTTCAACTTCAAACCATTTTTTGATTCTTATTCTGTTGATTTGCATTTTTATTGAGTCCTTCATGTCGTTTATTTAAATCTTTTGAGAGCAGGTTCAAAATGATCTATTTTCTAGTGTTTTTCATGCCCAAGCTTTAGGCTACGAGCATAGCGAGATTTTGATCCTATTTTGAGTCGGAATATTCTCTACAACCTCTAATTTAGGCCTAGATTCTAGGAAGCACGGTACTTCAACTTGCATATTGTGTCGATTTCAGATACTTATCAAATGCCAATCCTTGTATATGTCTAGGATAAGTTCCAATACTTATACTAATTTCCTATTTTGAAAATTAAAAGTGCTTTAGATATTTGTGCAATGTACTTGAGATGCTTTCCAATACTCCTAGTAGCAAGGTGAAGGGCATCTTTGTTGTTTCCTTTTATTTTATGAATGTAAACTTTTTTACGATGAACTAGTAAATTGGAGTTTGTAATGTTCATACTATAGTATGGGGTGTGAACTATTATTGAGGTTGATGGATTGGAATGATGATTAAATCAGGAGTTTGTAAAAGTTAATCTGAATTATATTATCTTACTTTTTCAAGTTCTATTATATTGGTTTATCTGTATTCCATATCTATGTCCATGCTTCATAGCTAATGTTGGTTTAGGAAGTTTTTAAGTCATAAGGATTGTGTTCTCAAGAGGGTCTGATGGTTTTTAATGTGGGGCTTATAGAGTTAGAAGTTTTGCTCCTCTGGAAAAGCCTTTGGTAGTTCTTTTCTGCTAGAAAAGTGAAAGGTAGAATTCTTGTTATTGTAGGAGCTCTATTTTGGGAATAATATTGCAGTCTACAGAGATTTTCTTTTTCCGCCAGCCTCCATTGTCTTTTCTGTTTGATAAGTTTTCAACTCAAAGATAGTCTGTAGCCTTTAGAGGAGGTTGTGTTCCTCGGTGTTGAGATATTCAACAAAATACCAGAAGTATTAGATCTGGAATTTTCTTTCGAATCTGAAATTTCTGCAGGAGGTTCGAATGAGAATATTGCAATGCACAGAAAAGGTACTTATCTGAGAAAATTTGGGAAATCAGAATGACTCTATTTTGATATAATAAAACACTTGAAACAAATTTTTGGATCCTCCTGAATATGTTTACTCAAACCAGTTACTTCTACAGGCATCTTCAAACAAGCTATCATAGGGGTGAGTGATATGGTAGCCATGTGGTTCATTATTTCGCTTGTGGGTTGCCTTCTCCTTGCTTGAAATTAAAAAAAAACAAACAATTGAAGTTTTGTTGTTTCCTTTCCTTTCCTATGAACTTTCCAACTCTAAATGCTACATCATCCAAGTGATTTTGCCGCAAACATAAAGGATAGGTCTTATCTTGAAAGTTGTCCTTATCCAAGAACTAAATGTTCCCTGAACTAGTCCTTATTCAATGGGTGAAACTTGGAATATCGGTATAATTTGTGCAAATATTGATATCTTGCTGAATGCTGGTTGTGAAATTATAGTAAAATTTTCTTGATGCCTTTATGCCATTGTGTTTTTCTCCACAATGTAAACTGTATGCTGTTGTTCTTGTATTTGATGATAAGACTGAATGTTTTCTTTTCCAGACATTATGCGCTTAATGAGGATAGGGAGATGAGGGTCTAGGGTGGATTAACTTAGATTTGGTGAGAAAGAGGAAATTGCATCCCATCTTATTGGTAATTGTTAGACTGTTCATATTAGTTATTAATCTGCAAAGTAATATTATTATGGTGTCCTCTATTTTGGTGATATGCTAATGATAGAGTCTTACACCTTGTTCATTGCATACACATTCTTTCAACTGTTGTATTCAAGAATGTTTTGTCTACATTCCACTTTAAGTTACAAATTCATGCCTCGCATCAATGTTATGCTTAATGTTTGTTGAGTCTACAGAAGTTTGACATTTGTCCCCTTACCATTGAAGCAAATAATAATTCACTACTTAATTATAATTGTCCTTTCTTCAATGAAGATAGTTAGAAGTTTTGGACAGTTGTCCCTTGTAGAAGGCACAGAGAGAGTCAATAATTTGAGATTATATGTATCGTACATGGGCTTGGCTTTGTGTGTTCTTGATGTTTTGCCTTTTCTTAGTAATTGCTTTTTCGTAGGATGATTACTGCTTCAAAGGAAAAGGTAAAAGCGAGGAGAACCTTGTGAGTCATCAATAAAACTCTTGAACAATGCAATAGACCTTTTTTTTCAAAATATTCATTATTTAAAGTTATTTATGCCAACTTATCTGCTGCTAGGTGCTTCCAAGGAAGAAAAGATAACCCATGAAAAATGCAATAGCCCTGCTCAAAGTTTCATCCTTCTAGTTATTCAATCTTATAGGACTAGTCATCATAATGCTTGTCATCTCGATGACAAACCACTATTTTGTTTAAAGCTAATGTTCTATATTCATAAATTTTATTTTGATTTACTTCTTTTACAATTGTGCTGTTTTTTTAGGGGATTTGCTAATGCTATCCAGAAACTGTCCGGAAATGATATAACTTATTCATTGCAGGGATCGACATACATATATGTTGATTATCAACTGTCCAGAAACTGTTTTGTTGTTGAATGCTTGATGGTTATAGCTTAAAATGAAAAACAGTTATATGAATCAATGATTTTTTTCGCATTCTTTATTGTTTATTTGTATTCTTTGATATTTGATTATGCTTCCAAAGAGGGGTTAATAAGCTTGAAAACTCAGAACTGATGATGAAGTTATATTGTTTATTCGTATTCTAGCTATGATTTCTTTATCCGTCCATCAAGAACTTTCTATATTAGTTTCTAAAATTAAAGTTTGTGCCATGTTGATTGTAGTTACTAATACATGCAGGCACGATCTGGGTAACTTTCTAACAGTGGAATAAAATTGTTAGGTCAATATGTAGATGGACCGTGACTCTGCTTTTCATGTGGATGCGTGTAGCACAAATGACATAAAGATGCGTTGGCTTGCTTTCTTCAATATTCCACCACCTGTTACTTGGAACACTTTTTGTTATAATATGCAGAGGACAGATTATCTCCATCCAGATAACATTAAAGGTCTATCAGCTTTCAAAATGTTGCTTGAATGATTGGAAATGGTCATATGATTCCACGAGCTTTATTTTTCGTGATTTGCTGTGGTATTGCATTTTCTCAAGTTTTCTTCCTGTTGTAGCTCCAGAGATGAGACTTAGTTTTGTGTGTTAAGAAATATATAAAAGTGAGGTCTCTAACATCTAGATGCAAAGACCCCAAGCACGTATTCGTTTTACTGCATTGCTGGTGCACTTGTGATTTAGCTGCATTGCTGGTGCGTTTGTAACTTATATATGTCTTCTAATAACGCAGATCTAGGCATTCTCTAGTGTTTTTGATAATGGTAATCGTGTAGGTCACAAGGACAGGGATATTAACCAACTTTGGTTATCTATTGCTGAAATATGAGATCAATTACTTATTCTTTATTCTATTTGATTACATATTTGTTTTGGAGGATCTACCTTGTATAGGAAACTTGGTTCTGGTTCTGGTGGTGCTTTTGTTCCAATGTAGCTACTATGATACTTAATGACAGTATTAGCACTCTTGATATGTCATAATCTATCTTATTTTGTTAGGAATAATCATAGAAAAATCTTGAACTATTTAGAGATTTTCAATTCATCTTAAACTTCAATTTGATGCAATCAGATCATTAAACTATCAAAAAATTCAATTAGATCCTGACTATGGATTCCGTCTGGCTTCTCTTATGGAATGCTCATGTGAGGTCACGTAACAGAATCGTGTGACAGAAGGGTTGACGTGAATAAGATGTTCTCATCGGATTTATGGCTCCTTCCCATACCCATTAAAGAATCCAATCCGAGATTGAAAGAGGCCCATAGTTCAAGAACTCGGTATGGGCCGTGGTCCCGTGCTTTGCGTAGGAACAAGTATCCTCATCGGTATTGGCCCTCTCTTGGTAGGTCATGAATCTCTCTATCCCACCGCTTTCGTCATCACCGTATGTTCGGAAGTTGTTCGATGGCTAGTTCGAGAAGGATCCAAATGATGTGAAGGTGTCATTGGCTGTGGTGGTAGCCTTGTTGTAGTCGGCAAAGCTAGTGCCAAGGAGATTAGCGTCGGTGGCGTAGGTGGTTGGGGAGGCGGTGGGTCGTTGGCCATAGGAAGACAAGCACTGGTCATCGAAGTTAGACTCTGAGGAGTAGGAGTAGGAGTAGGAGTAGGAGTAGGAGGAGAAGGTGCAGGGGCAGTGGATGACAGTAGGGTTATAAGAGAAGCGGAGATCGAGGATGTTGGGGTGGCAGTGTAGGAGGAGTTGGTGGCACTGAAGGAGGCAGCAGCATAGGAGGAGAAGGAAGCACTTGCGATATTGGCATCGGAGGTGTAGGAGAAGGAGTCCAGGTGGGAGGAGCGGAGGAAATAGCGACGGAAGGAGTCGGTGGCAGAGTTGGCATCGGAGGAGTAAATCTTAAAGGCATCGTGGTTGTTGGAGAGTGAGTCATCATAGGGAGAGAAGTTGGCATGATTGTATTTGGAGAACTCGGAGGGAGAGGGGGGAGCGAGAGCGGGAGCAGGAGGAGAAGAGGAGGTGGGCGGCGAAGCAAAGGAAGAGGGGAGGGGAATGGTCGCAAAGGAGAGGGCGACCAAGGAGAGCATGGAGAGTGGAGAGTTTGGAGAGGAGGAAAGAGAGAGGGGTGGTGGTGGTGGTTTTTCAGTGTCGGTAGTGAAGAGCTGCTTTGGCGATGAAGGGATTGGGGTCGGAGCGTGGTGGTAATGTCGAGGAGGAGAGGAGGGGAGGAGGAAGAGGCCACTGGAGAGTTGGGTTTTTTAATTCATCCTAAACTATGTTGTCTAGGTCAACCCCTCCTGCAACATAATTTTGTCACATGACCTCATGTGACCATTCCATAATGGAAGCCAGATGGAATCCATAGCCAGAGTTTGAATTAAATTTTTTGAAAGTTTGATGACCTGATAGCATCAAATTGAAATTCAGGATGAAATTAAAATTCTCAAATAGTTCAAAATTTTTTATTATTAAACCTTTTTGTTAGAAGAAGTTTCATGTTGCCACACTATCTGTTATCTTTGATTGGGTGCCATGTACATATTGAATCACCACTCAAAAATGCTTTATCAACTTCTGAGTGACTTAGTAATTAGATTTTTTTAATTATTTTTTTAATACTTAAGTCCAAAATTACTTCCAAACCCAATTTATTTCTTGATTTACTATCCACACATGAAATCATGGGTCGAACCAACGAGTTCAATGCCACCTCAGCTGAAATTATGGGTTGAACCCACAATTTCAAATCTAGATGGCCGGAGGACATGACAAGAAAAAAAAAGCAAAATCACGGGCTCAACTTGTGATTTCAATGAAATTACGGGTTAAACCCATGATTTCACTGAAATTGCAAGTTGAGCCCATGATTTTAGTTTAAAATCCGGCACCACCCCACCTTTTGCTGAAATCATGGATTGGACCCATGATTTCATTGAAATCGCATGTCCAACCTGCGATGTCACTGTGAAATCATGCCCCCAACCCACTTTTTTAATGTTTTTAAATTCACCCAAACCCATCCTACTCCCCGTCTATCCAAGAAACCTCTCCTCCTCTTGGCAATCTATTCCAACCCTAAAATCAATCTCATTCCTACTCTAAAATCGATCTAATGGCTTTAAGAATAGATGAAGATATTTCAAAAGAAAAAGAACTCGAGTAGAAAAAAAGGAAACAACCTTCGTATAGGTATGAAGGGGATTTATTTTTAAATGATAGGTGTAGCAAAAATTTTATATCAAATTTCTCTCAAAAAAAAGTTATAGGGGGAAAATAGTGGATTTAAATTATTTTAGTAATTTTTGAATCATATTTTTGTTTGAAAGAATGGGTTGGCTTTCTATGATTATGCTGAACAAACCAACATATTCTGATCTAATTAAATATTTTTATAATAATTTTAGCTTTGATAGTTCAGCTTATTCTATTTTATCGTATATAAAAGAAAAAGTTATCGAGTTTAATTATAATATTTTTGGTCAAATTTTAGGTATTCTGTCAGATGATGATAGATATTTCAGTACTACTTGTTGGAGTCATAGAGATTTAGTTTATTATGGTTGTATTAGAACTATTTTTGAGAATAAAAGTTTAGCTCAAAATGCTAAACCTAGTGCACATCTATTACCACTTGAAAATAAATTAATTCGTAATATTTTTATATTAATTTTCTATCCAGAGGAGGTCATAGAGATAATATATCACACATGGATATTTATCTCCTCAAAATAATTCTTTCGGATGATAAGGTTAATTTATCATATTTAATGATAAATTATATGAATGAATGCTTTTAAAGTTTCAAAACCTGTTTGCCTTATGGAGCGATTATGACCGCCATCTTCGAGTTCTTTGATGTCCCTATCACTGATGATGATAAAATTATGAAGCTCGGACCTACTGACACTTACAATCAGTCATCTCTGAGGCATAGGGGCTATATATTTACTGGTAGAGTATGGAGGCGTATGTCTAATGAAGAAGAAAGTGCTACTGAAGGAGAAGGTTAGCCTACTGATAGAGACTAGCCTAGATATCCTATGCAGTTTGGTCTGTAGTCTTCCGATTTGCATACATTGTCTGCTCGAGTCGATGCACTGGAGATATTTGTTAGGGAGGGATTTGCATGTATGGACGAAAGATTTGCATAATTCGATCAGTTCGTATATCATTTTTACTGTCAGTTGACTCCACCTCCATAGGATCTTGTAGCAAATGATTAGGCTCCAACTTCTTATTGCAATATTTGAGGCTCCACCTGATGATGCATCATCTTTTTATTCTTTTATAGTAATGTAATTTTATTTGTTGTTAGCACATTTTTCTTTCTTTTGGTGCTCACTTAGTTGTCTAATGAGATCATGTATTTTAACCAGTTACTTTTATGTTGAACTTGAGATTTCAACATCATGTATTTTGCTTTGGTATTGGACATCATGTATTTTGCTTTGATATTAGACATCTACAAGGGATGGAAACTTGCTTGGTGTTTGTCATAATGAATTTTAGAATTTTTAGTCTCAACCAATGGCAACCATTTTTCTTGCTGGGTAATAGGTTCCTCAGCATCAGAACAATCATTTGGCATGATCTTTCGATTAGTATATATTTCTTTCATCTTTGCGTCTGCATGATGAGTTATGAAACATTCATCACCATGCAATATACCTTCAACAAGTCCAAATTGTGGTGACATATAATAGCTAGACATACAATAGCAGTGGCAGTCAGGTCCTCATCGACGAAGATGTTCCATCCTCTCAGCAAGACCCCTCGCAAACTTGATTTTTATGATCACTGAACAACCTTGGTTTTAATGTGTGATTGCAATTCCTGGATTTAGGTTTAGGGTTTTATAGTTAGGGTTTAAGAGGTTTAGGAAACCATTGACACAAAAATATAAGGTTAGTAATAAACAATGAATTAAAACCCAATCAATCTGGTGAAAGATAGAAGGGCGCTCGATCGCCCAGCTCGATCGGGCTCATCAGATTGGTTCGATTTAGGGTTTAGGGTTAAGGATTTACGGTTTACCATTTTAAGATTTAGCACTTTTAGGGTTTAAGGTTTAGATTTTAGAATTTTGGTTGTACAAAGAGATACAAATATCTAGGAACCCAATAATAAGAAAAAATTGCCCGATCGATCGATCGGATACGACGGTCGACCACCATAGCTAATCGATCGAAGTTGACCACCAGGCTCAATCTGAGGCGATCGATCGGGTCCCAAAAATGGTCGATCCCATCAAACTGAAGCTGTCGGTCGAGTCTAATCGATCGAAGTGGTCGATCGTGGTTGCATGGTCTGGGGCGGTCGATCAAGCCCCTATGGTAGTCAACCACCTCAAATTGAGGCTGCTAGTCTAGGCCAGTCGATCAGGTTGGTCGACCTCAGTGGCTCGACTAGCCGATGCCAATAAAGTTGATCGAGCCATCGAGGCGATCAACCACCTCAGATCGAGCTGACTGATCGATCGGGCCGATCGATCATGATTGCTTGTGCATGCTCGTGCTAATCCGATCGATCGGGCCCTCAGGTGTGGATTGGTTGAGATTGAGCTTAACCCAGCCCGATTGATCCAACAGTCGATCGTAGCTACTCGATCTGACCCATGCCAATACAGTCGATCATGTCCCTACAGTGGTTGATCATGTCCTTATGGTGGTCGATCGTATCCCTACGGTGGTCGACCACCTCAATTCAAACATTCGGAGGTCCTGTTCAATTTGTTCATGATCAACCATCTTAGTTCAAACCAATTGAGCAAGGGTGTATTCATAGGACCCATACCCTAGACCCTATGAACAGATTAATCATAGAATTTAAAATTGTAAACCCTAAACTCTAAACTCTAAATCCTAAAACTCTAAAACCCTAAACCACAAACCTTGAAACCTAGATTCAAGACCCTAGACCCTACACCAAAGACCTAAGATCCAAAATTTGTATCTTGTGATCTACATTTCCTGAGCATGGACCAACATATTGTGCACATGCTTTTCAATCAACACCTGAATATTGCATGATAAATTCCAAAATAAGCATTATAAGTAACATGCTTTCGAGTCAATACCCAAACAATCTTTTCGAGTGAACACCTAAGCATTGCTTGACAAGTAACAAAACATCAAACAACATAGAAAAATGAACAACTTTATTTAAAAAATAAGGTCCAGATGGTACACATATATAATAAACAAAACAAATCAAGTCCCACATGGCGGTCATCTCTTCTTCTTAACAGGTTGCCTCCGATGACCTATAGGTTGGGCTTCACTGGGGCCCTCATGCTCCTTGGTACCATGCTCTATCTGCATGTCAGTCTCCTATATAGCTCCCTCACATGTATTGCCTCCTGCATGGTACAAAACTCCTTGATGGATAATGTCATCCACCACATATCCAAAAAATGCTGCTGTCTCCTCAATGGACTGAAACTATGTCATATCATCATGTATGTACGCTGTGGAGGATATATACAGACTGAATGTAGGAATTTCGACACCTGAAACTCAGAGGTAGTATCTCGTCGGCTACCTTGTCTGTGAACATCAACAGATACTCCTGACGATGATGGATACACATAAGGTGAATGTGTGGACTTTGAGGTATCGTAGCCATGATCGTAAACATGCATAGAGATACGACCATGCTCATTGATAGCATGAAGGACTGAAGTGCATATCTCCTAGAATCCAGACAAGCAAGATCATGAATCCACACAAGACTGTCACTCTAACAATAGACAAGCAGTAAGCAGTATGAACAATAACAATAAAATTTAAGAAAAAAGATAAAATTGAGCTCTTGCCAGATAGTCGAACATCGCACCGCTATGGCAAATGAATCAATGAGTGATGGGACGGTGCCACTTTATGTAGGGGTCCTAATAGTCTATGGCATCGTCAACTATTGGACCATCCACAATATGATCTCATCGACTCTCCTAAAGCACAACAAACTGCTGATGAGTCATGCTCCTATCATAATCGACTCATCCCCTAAGATCGATATGATGCAATCTAGAATCTGTGTTACAATCGAGTGGTACCGCCTGTTGGATCCCAAACTGACACATCACTCTATTTGCGAAGTACTACACTACAATATGAAAATATAAGAGTGGTACCCACCATCGCCATGTTTCATGTCCAATGAAGCAATAATCTAGTAGAACTGCAAAGACCGCAGAGGTATATGGCTGCTATATAACCATTTACAATCACGATTAAATGTAAGTATTCTGAGACAAGTCATTCAAAATGTAATTATAATATATGCAAATTAATTATAATTATACCTGCTCAGCTCTAAGATGATCGAGGTGGTACTGATATGTCATCAAAACATAAGTGAAAATATGCGTCACCAAAAAAGCATATCTCCACTTGCCAAATAAAGTTGGATAAGTTACATATGAATCAAAGTAGCTTGGATAAGTATTCAACCCTATTACGTACCTCATAGCTAGCGGTCTACATGGTAATGTGCCTCCATCAACCAAATCCTTAATAGAATCTATAGGAGGTCGATCTAATCTATAAGGAGCAAGAAATAGAAACCTATCCAATGCCCACACCTAAAGTAAAATCAAGGGTCCTGCGATATCATGTGCATCCATCCTTCTTATCCTATAAAGCTCTCTATACAACCAAGCTAGATCCGCATTACCCCAACTGTAGTGTCTTATGGACTCAAAATTGGCAAGTTATAGCAAAAACATGATACACATTAGGTTATTTGATTTATCTATGAATGACACCTCCACCAACTACAAAATATATACCCCTAGCATAACGCTGTATGGTTATAACATCTGCATCAGGGGATAGCCTGTTGAACTGCTATGCTAACCATATCATACTCAATCGAAAATCTTGGAGTTTATCAGGAGGTAGAACAACACCTAAAAATCAAAGCATACCTACTGCCAATCCTGATATTTACTATCACTGGAAGACTATTGACTAGTAAATCCAATTGGATGCCGACATCTTCCAACATGATAATGCACTCACCTTGTGGCAAGTGAAATGTATGAGTCTTCCGATGCCACCACTAGATGAATATAGTGATAAAGTGCCAATCTAACGATATGAAACCAACACGACAAAGGCTATAAAATCTAGTCTGCTGCAGATATGGCACTATGCATATATCAAGCGGTATGGATCGAGTCCTGGCCAACTCCCTCCATCAATAAGCAAGAAAGTAGACTCCTGTCAACACTAGAAAAAAAAATCAACACTTTAATATGAAATCAATGCAAATATCTTGTTCATATGACGTTAATAATATAAATACATATCTGACCATCCCAGATGGCTGATGACCGATGAGTATCCTGCACATATAGTATGATCTGATCTAACGAACTTGGCTCCATATATACGAAGTGCTACTGACATTAAGGTTGCATTTGGTGCATCGCCAAACAATCATAAAAGGTAATGTGGATTGCTTTCAAGATAGATTACCGTCATTAAATTATGGGTAATGTTGATTACTGTGTTTGGTATATACAGGTAATGTTGCAGTAAAATTATTTAAAATTTTGATTGATATATTTGATATGACAATCAGATTACCAATAATGTGAAATTAAATTTTCAAAATATTTTCAATAATTTTATCCTGATGCTCTTCTTTTTTCTGATAAGAAGTGAGAGTGGTGTGGGTGTGGTGGTGGTGCACTGAAGTGGTGGGCTTAGGGGTATGGAGAACCATGGGCACTAGGAGGGGGGGTGGGGTGGGCACGTGCGGAGCCATGAGGTGGTGGGGATGAGTGCAGAGGAGCCACGATGGGGTGGTGGGGGATGAGAGTGGAGGAGCCATGGGCAGACAGAGGGAGATAGAGGAGAGCTGCAGGCGAGGGACACGTGCAAAGGGGGTTGGGGGAGGTTGGAAAATGAG
Organism: Elaeis oleifera; assembly: GCA_000441515.1. NCBI lineage: Eukaryota > Viridiplantae > Streptophyta > Magnoliopsida > Arecales > Arecaceae > Elaeis > Elaeis oleifera. The sequence continues at coordinate 50,357 of KE505987.1, read as the reverse complement.
TTTTGTATGATTTTTTTAAGAGATAATTTTGTTAAAATTTTATTACAATATTGTCAAAGAAGTGATAATCTGGATAGCCATCCCTTCCTAAGACAATCCAAATTGCATCATGAGAGGTAATCTAGATTACCATCCAAAAAGCATACTAAATATAGTAATCCAATGGGCCTATTTAAATTGCCAGCAATTTGGATAGACTGCTAGCTACCAAACACAACCTAACAGTAATAGAAATGAGTATACTAATACTAACGATGTACTATATATATGAAAACTTATGCAATATGCTAGACTGAAGCAAAGATACCAAACAACATATCATAATTAAAGATTACAAATATATCATGAATAAAGATAACAAACAAAGGTTCATTATATCTCAATAAATTACATCATTAAATGCAAAGTTTCATTAGTTTTATCAAAGTTTATGCCTTATTCTTGGACATGAATGTCCATGTCCTTTTTCATGACAAATCCGACATCTAGGTCTATTGCCGACTTTCGTCTAATCCATTTCATTCCTAAGTCTCAAGGATCATGGTATTCCCTTCTGTCATAATTGTTCTCTCTGTGGCATTATCAACATATCATTTGTTGGTTGTGAACAATACTCTGTATAAGGGATTGGATGAAATTGATGATTGCAACTATGTTGGTATTCATCTATATTGTACTAATGATCAACGTAGCATCAGAAATCAATCGATACATGAGCACAAGCAGCCATTAAGTGTGAACATAGCAAATGACAGTATTGCCATTTCTGGCACGTACACATACGCTCCGATAACCATATGATCTGCATCCAATATTATGCTCTTAAAAACTAAATTTAGTCATTTATTAGGAATAATAACTTGATCATATAACAAAGGTTTTGTGTTACTGTTCATCTAAGTATTGTTGTCTTTGTTCATATAAAGCCCATGAAATGCTGTTTGCACTTGAAACACCTCATTTGCCCTATCGAATCTGGTAACATTATGGGATGTGGCTTTGGATTGGTTGGCGATCACACGAGTTGTAGCAAAAGGGATAAATCTTTCACCCTTGTTTAATGTATCTTTCTCTTAGGCATGTCGACCATCGAAAATGATACGAGTCAGAAAAATGTGAGTTGCACCAGTGAAGTTATCGACAGGAAGTGAGTATTCTTAAGCACTTCATTAAAATATTCAAATAAATTAATAATCATCATTCCAAATCTTCAGCCACCATCATGTGCAAGGGACCATTTGTCTATCGAGATTTCAATCAACCACTGAAAGGCTTCCAAGTTTATTTTCAATCTTCCTTATGTACTTGTCATACTTCCTGGGTTGTGTTTGCATATCGGTTCTTTTCAGAAAATCTCTTAATCTTGTATCCCTGAACCCAATATTGAAGTTACTCGCTATATGGTGTAGACAATATATATGATATGCATAAGGTGGCTGCCAACCAAGATATTTATTTATACAACAGATAATATACCTGTATGCCAATCTAAAATTAGAAAAATATTCTGACCAGATGTAACAAAAAATCTCAGATAAGCTAAAAACCAGCCTTATATATCAGTAGACTCTTCATCTACTATAACAAATACAGGTGAAAAATTTGATTATTTTATCCACAGTAGTTGCGATCATCAACTTCTCCCACTAATTTTCATACAAGATTGTAGCATCAATATTGATTACTGGTCTATAGTATTTGAAGCCTTAAATTGATCATGCAAAGGCCCAAAAAATATGATCAAATGCAGCAAATACTAGATGACCAATAAGAGTGCTAATGAATTTCACCCAAGAGCCAAGTTAAATTTTCTACAGCAAGTAGCCACTTAAGCAATAAGTCATATGACTTATTCCAATCTCTATATACAAAGGCCATTACTTTTTGCTTTATCTCCCATAGCCTTTTATAATCAGGCATGTAGTTGAATCTATTCTTTATGACTGCACTAATACTGATGATGAATATTATGTGTACTTATTTTACAAGATTCAAATTTTATTGGCGATGAAGTTCGAATCAATCTTAAAATGATCTTGAGAAAATATAGCTAAAATATATGTATGCAAACCAACATATCTTGTGATTTCAAATAATCATACCACTTAGTTGCTAAAAGCTTCCAATTGCATCTCGATTCTCTATTTTTACATTTAACCATCCAAAGGTTTAGCTCTGACTCAACAACCTTAAATTCATAATGTGTGTCAATTGAATATTATCTTACTACAGTTTGCAAATCTATCTTATCCACAAAATAAAGCTCTTTATAGAACTCATCACCTCTTTCTCGGGTGGTACACTGTGTATGCAATATAGAAAACACTGACATATTAGCAGTCGCCCAGTCAATGTTCCTAAATGTAACTAAAGGAGCTTCAAACACCAAAAAATTTGGACGCTCTACAATAGGTGGGCACTTTACATCATGCGATATTCTGGCTTGATAAGCATCATCATTCATGTCTTCTTTACTTCATACATCATCTTCCTCAAATAGTTGATTATCTGTATAAACCGTATCATCGGCAATTGTGTGAATTAAAACTTATTTGATAATAGTATCTAGCACATCACTATCCATTGTATGAACTAATCCTCCATATGTCTTAAACTAGTATTCAATGGGACATTATTGACCACATAGGACTAGGGGCTCCAATCTGTTTGCTCCTTTGAGTTGTCTTTCTTATGTCCCAATCAGCTACTTCATAATCTCCGAATCAAGAATAGATCTGGTGTCTTCAATGGGTTACACATCAACATATAACTTGGCACCAGATAAACAAGGATGTGAACTTATATTTGAAAAGATAATCTCCATATCTTCATCATTAGTAATCAGAATAGGTTCATACTTTAAAACTGTTGGTTGCACAACAGTGAGATATCTATATATTATCATTATTCTATTTTTATTTCTGTCTATATGGAAGACTCTACATAACTTATCCTCCAACTCTTCAAATTTTATTTCATATTTATTCTAATAGTCTTTTATAGTTGCCCAGTATACTCTATTCTATTTGGTCCTTTAACCATAAAACCATTGATATAGCATAAATCCGTGACTTTCTCCCATATTCCACTACCTACACAATAAATTAAATAAGTTCAGCATGCTTAGAATAAAATCATCATTTTATATTAAAAAATCCACTACTACAAACTTAACAAGTTGAAGTTGGTTGACATGAATTTAATATTAGCCTTAAATAGCTCTAGGCACATGTGATGCACATGAAAGGATTATGTGACCATGCAAGAAACAATTAATGAAGAATCAACATATTACTCCAATTAACATAGCAAAATTAATCCAATCAATGCCTTGAACTAGATGCAGTGCTTGATATCTTACTCATATGATAAGGGTTTTATCAAAATATTGAAGCATTTGAATCTACTCTAACATATTTTAAGCTACAATAGAATCCATTTGAAAGATAGCCATCAACATATTAAGGCACAATTGCTTTATATAGTTTCGAATTTAGGTTTTTTTTTCTTTTCGGAGGTGGGGAGGTGTCCCTTAATAACCTAGGGTTTTTTTCTTCTTTTTTTTTTGGAGGTTGGGGGGGGGGGGTGAGGTGTCCCTTAACAAACCTAGGTTTTTTTTTTTTTTTGGAGGGGTTGGGGAGGGGGTGTCCCTTAATAAACCTCTATATCAACTTAGAAAGGCAGAATTAATTCAATCAAATTTAATCCAATTAACATAGTACAAATTGATCAAATTTAACCATATCTTTGAAAATAAATATTACAAAATAATAATTAAAAAATTATGGTGTGGTGGAGAGCGGGCTGGTTGGGGAAACGAGGAACACCGGGATCACGTGGGGTTGGATGGGGAGCACGGTGGGGTCAAATGGGGGCCGGATCCAAAATAAATGGGGTCAAAAGGGGAGCATGGATGGGGAGGTTTGTGGGGCCGGATGAGAGCCAGAGGGTGGAGATCTAAAGATAGAAACTCAAGTGGGGCTAGATGGCATGGATCAGACGAGAAGGGGCCGGATGCAAAGAAGGAGGTTGAAGAAAGGGGGAATAAGGGGGGATCACGGTCAGAGAACAGCAATAGCCAAAGAAATTGAGTCTTGAGGACACAATTTCAATGAAACCGCATCTTGAAGATGCGATTTCATAAAATCACAATATGGCAATTCTCCGAAACGACGTGGCAGGTAGGTTGGATGGTAAAATCATGATTGGAAGCCACGATTTCATCGTTGGACGACAATCTAGGAATTATGTTGGCAATGGGGGTAGTTTTGGAATAAGTATTAAAAATAATAAAAAAATCCCTTAGTAATCTATATCTCTTTCATGGTTGTATCAATGTCTCTGCCTAATTGAAAGGACTTAGATTTTTGGAGTAGAGTGGCAGCCTCAATATGAAAAGCAACCAATGCACTTAGGATAAAAATTCTTTCTTGATAATCAAAATATATCATCCTTGTAATTATCATTCTCATTATCCAAACCCATTCCCAGTAAAATGATGGCTATGGAGCAAACTCTAGCTCAAGAGAGCTCTGTGATAGAATCAAACAGGAATTTGATGACTGACTGGAAACTTGACATCAACACTCGAAGATCTAGTCCTAACTCTCTGGTCATGGCCACTTTTAGCTAGAGAGGTCCTGTCTTGAAACCTAGAAAGCCAAATGGCAGGTAAGATGGCCTACCATATTATCTGTGTTTTAAGCTCATGTGGGGAGGATGCAACCCTCCAATATTCCCTTAGTATGGGGCAGAGTTTCATGGAGTGGTTGAAAAGATTACAGAGGGATTGTATTACCTTTGCTTAAAAATTGCTATATTTATATGAAAGTTGTATCCTTTGGTAGCATCGAATAAAATAGAAGAAGGTTTTATACACTTTTCACCAAAGTAGATTTTGAGAGATGAAGACTCTTGTGATGTATGTTGAATAGGGGAAAATATAGAGATACATACATACATACATACGAACATACATACATACATATATACATACATGCATGCATACATACATACATACATCCATGCATGCATGCATACATCCGTGCATACATACATACATACATATGTACATATATGCATGCATATATCCATACATACATGCATGCATACATCCATATATACATATATACTATTGAGGATCTTCTCATCTGCATGGGGATCTGGAGATCAGCAACAATCTCCTTCTAGAAGAGTCTTGATATGAAAATCATTGGAGATGCAAAAATTGATGAACTGCAGCACTTTGTGGCACCCTGTTGGAGTTGGAACCTACTCCACTTGGGCGGCCACAAATCCTATGCCTGGAGATCTGATCTCCACGGCAACTAGCAGCAAAAATATCTCCACAACCCCTCTTGGGCATGGAGATAGAGGGTAAACCATGCCTTGGCGATGACACCTTGGGGCGGCAAGAAACTGGATGGCGGCCACCTTCTTGGGGCACCTCCCTCATCCAAACCCTAGGGTGGCTAAGGCTTGAGGGAGGCACCCCCTTCCCCTAGATTCCCTTAAGAGGGGCGGCTACACTAGAGAGAAGAGTGAGTTTAGGGAGAAAAGCTCTATTGATTTTGTGTTTCATTAAGTTACAATACATGGATTTATATACCCTAGAGTTTCCATATGTTCCTAACATAACATGAACCCTAATAAATCCTAGCTCAAAAACTCTCCTGGCTAATCCATATGAGATTGCACTCATCCAAACCCATGTACACCTATAACTTGACCCAATCTCATCCCCACGGATCCAAATCTGGCCTATACATGAATTAGCCCCTTAAGATCCAAATTTCTGGATCTCAAGACCTGTGGAAGGCCAAATCTCCACCCGAGAACCAAACCGATTCTAGCCCTAAGACCCAAACTAGTTCTAGACTCATTGAGCCAACTCTATAGCTCAACTATTGGCTTCTCAAGGCTTGGGAGCACCACACCTATGCCTACAATATACATCCATCCATACATGCATGCATGCATGCATGCAAGATACATACATACATCCATACATATATACGTCCATGCATACATTCATTTCTTCTCTTTTATTATACATACATATCTTCTCCTTTTCTTCTTTTTTTTTTTGCTTCTTTTTGATTCAATATCCAATTTATTTTGAAGGTTTTAATTTAGTAATAAGTTGGATTGTAGGTTCATTATTTCAGCTCCATACATACGCGCACACACACATACATACATGCATGCATACATACTTAGTTAATTATCCTCAAACTCAATTTAGTGTACTATGCATGCCATTAGTCATGTGGTTAAGTTAACATATTATGAAAATTATTCTGTTTAATCTATCTGATATAAATTTTATCTGAAGGATCAAATTTCTATTTGTGATGAGGGTAGCATACGAGGTTCGTCATCTTGATACCGGATTCCATATAGGTACCATCCTTATATAGTGTGGTGGTATTTGGTGACTCAAATGGGATCACCATAATAATCTAAGATCATTGGTGATCTAAGATCACTAATGATCTGAATCTTGTGGTGATCTAAGATCACTATGTTTGGTAAGCCTATTTTGGTGATTAAAAATCCTCGGATATCTATGAGTAATCTATTTTGTATTCTATGAAAATAAAAATTAATGATTATATAATACCAAAACTATCTATAATATATTCAATAAAATATATTATTAATCATATATAATATATTATAAATAAATATTACTATATTTATTAACATATTAATAATTAATAGATTCTATAAAAATATATTTATTAGTCTATAATTATTAATCCTATAAAAATATATTAATTGCTATTATAGAATTAATATTTTATTTATACTATAATATATTATTTATTAATACAAATATTACTTTGATTAGAAAAATAAGGCAAA
>KE505986.1:209365-220678 GCA_000441515.1 Elaeis oleifera | reverse complement strand
TGTAGAAGGTTGGCCGGTGGATTACTGTAGAAGGTCGGCTGGTGGTGGAGTCCATAGAGCACTTGGAGCAGTTTGATAGGCGACTGATAAAGCCCATCTTGGAGAAGCCCGGAGGGTATGGTAGGAGTTCGCCCGTCGGAGGGGTTCGGTCGACACTTGTAGTGGACACCGTAGGAGCTCATCTGTCGATGAGGCTTGGAACATTGTGGAAGTTTGGCCGCCGAAGAAGTCCTGAAATGTGCCGCCCAGGGCCGAAAGCCGGAAGGCTCCCGGGGAAGCCAATACCACGAACTTCGGCTGGGGGTATTTTATACCCAACAAATAGAATGAGAATCAAATATAAGCTTGATAATTCCTAAAGTTAGAACTAGAACTGATCTTCTATCTTCAACATTCAGAAATCTCTCGCCGTCTCCAAATCTCCTACTAACCTGAAGTCCCTACAATAAATTACAAATATTAATAGGACTACTAGTATCCAATACCCAGGTTATTGTATCAAAAATTGAGAAGTTGCAAGATATTATCATATAATTACCTTATCCAGTAACAGATTGCTTCTTCTTCTTCTTTGGCCTGTTTGGATCAAGAAAAGCTATGTATTGAGAATAGTTTCTCTTTCAATGACTCTACTTTTTACAATAGAAGCACTCTGCCTGACTTTGATTGGCATTGAACTTGGACTTCTAGGTCTGACTCCTAGCACTTTGCATCTTTTATTCTTCTTTTCTTTCCTTTCTTAAAGAAATGATGCCCACTTGAAGAAGATCCTTCCACTACATTCACAGTCTCCTTGTGGAGCTGGTGATCCTTCTCAAAAGTTTGCAGTAATCCCAACAGACCGTGGTAGTTCACCATAGGCTTCGTCATTCAGAAATGACTGAGAAATGGTAGGTAGGATTTGGGTAGGGAGTTTAGGATCGCATCCTTTCCAAACTGTTCATACAAGAAAAAGTCGAGCTTGCTCAAATGCTTGATCTGTTCGATTATGTACAATACATGATCGATGATCGATGCTCCGTCCCTCATCCGAGAATTAAAAATGGCATAACTGATCTTATACCGCTCAACATCGTCGAAAGTATCAAAAGACTTGTTCAACATCTTGAGCATGTCCTGTGGCTGAGCTTTCTCAAATTTTTGGCTGAACTTGTCATTCATGATAGCCCGTATTATGCAACGCACATTAGGAGCAGACTCTTCAAGTGTTAGATCTGTAAGGACATACAAGATCTGCTCATGCTTTAGGATAATTTTAATTTTCGATATCAGTTATCGAAGTTAGATCTCATTAATTTTTCATTATCCAACAGTGATCAAAACGACAAGTTTGAGCCCATAACTGTACAAAGAAAATAAAATCTAATTAGTATATTAATTAATTAAGCCTAAAGATATGAATTTTAGTCTAATGATTCTTTCACTATTTTATACGAATTGGTAGCCTCTACCTCTAATTCGAAGAATTACCTTAATTTCTTAGTGGGTACTAGAATCTACACAGACTACATACGAGCCCGACTTTGGTCGGCTCATCCATGTGCATCTATGGGTAGGTTCTTCAACTAATTATTTATCAAATAATTTTTAGTAATTGATTTAGCCCCAGATAACTTTTCAATTGACTTTGGTCTTTTCTGTAAGCCCTGATTAGGTCTAACTATTAATATGATCATACATAGAAATATAACTACCAAATGATCAAGTCTGACTTTAGCTGACTAACCTGACCACTTACTAGAGAGACTCAACTGAGTCAACATATTATGAATGATAATTCCAATAGTAGATGAGCATCAGACCTTTGGGCCTTTAATGCTTATCATACTAATGGACCCATTATCATCCAACTTAATGAGAGGCTATGATTTAGTTATCACCATAACTATCTCATTTTAAAGATCTAATAATTTAGATGATTTAATTTATAAATTAAGAGAAGAGAAGAGATTAACCAGTAAACCACAATCCTCCTACTAACTTCATCAAGTCATTGAATTGGATAAGTGTCATGCTGGTTGAAATGGCATCTAGATCAGTCACACTGATCAACCTTAATATCATGGGGCAACTCGAATCACTTAGTGGTCTAATTAAAATATAATCCATCAAATTGGTCAGGTAAGTGAGATCGGTGGAAGGATATGCTAAGCTTGCCTTGGATACCATCAAGATGGTCAGGTAAGCCGCTCTCAATTAAAAATCATCGATCGAAATGTTAGACTTATCTTAGACACCAATTGGTTAATTAATTTTGATTTGACCAGCCTAATGACTCGGGTTTAACCACTGAGCCATAATCAAGGTCTATTTGATCTAATCAAAGATCTGGACTTGACCATCTACAACTATTGTATTAGTTCTAGAAAAATTTTGATTTAATCTAATTCAATATTTGGTTAGATTTAATCAATTTTTCTACATGTTCCATTAATTCTTTGATTCTAATCTTAGGTCTAACCCAATTAAGAGGATTTAATTTGAGCTAACCCATACCCCATATTTATACAATATTATTAGATCTTAAATCATAATTCTAGATCCAATCGATTCTACATTTAATTCTTAATTAAGTTTCAGCATCAATATGGTTTAGGTTAAGTTTTGAAACTATTTCTTATATAAATATTTTACATTAAATCATAAAATCTTTTAGATCACATCTAAACTTTTTATGATTTTAATTAAATAATTTCAATTATTAAGATTAGATGTTATTACTTTCTTACAACTTGCATCATAAACAACAAATCTTAAGATTTCAAGATCTAAAATTTTGCAAAAACTAAGTTCCTTTTGTGTTCTTCTTTATGGGACCTCACAATGGTCCAACACTTGGAGAAGATGTTTCTTAGATTACTCATAGCCACACAAAGTTGTCTGACCTCTACAAGAAAATTCACACGAAGACTAGTGCAGATCAGGGGCTTGGAGGTGCTAGCCTGCAAGCAACTTCGATGGCTGGTCTCTTTCTTTTTCTTCAAGCACCTTGGATGCTCCAAAAGATGAAAGGATTTAGAGGAGGAAGAGAGGAGGAGGAGAAGAGCTTTGAAAAAATAAAAACTAGTAAGGAAATTGATGTTTGTTGCCAAGAATAGGGGAACCCTTTTTATAGGCATGGAATTAGAGTTTTGATCCAAGGGAGGGCACCAAGGGTCCATGCCAAACACCTTTTGGCATCCCAAAAATTTTTAGAAAGGGCTCTACAATGTAGAGAAGGATTTTGATATCTCACACACCCAAGAACTCTTCAAGAAAATAAAAAAAATTATTATGGCACCAACAACCTTTCTTGTATGAAAATTCCTTCCTTTCTTTCATCTTATCTCTAATTCGGATTGCATTTGAATTTGACAAGAGATAGGATTATGAGTCATCAATCATTGTCACCCATCCTTATTGGGTGTACTACTTTGATGCCAAAAAGGTCAAGTCAAATCCTATTTGGCATGGTGATAAGGGCATGGGTCCAAATATGGCGCAAGGAGATAAAGATAGAGTTCTAGTCAACTTGGACTCTTCATTTCTAATTCAATTCTAATCCAAATCAATTTTGAATTATACCACTGATAAAAATAATCTAATCTAATTAGAAATCTAAATATCTTAATAAATTCTTAACTCAATTAGAAATTGACTGATTCCAAATCCTGATCGAATTAGGATCTAATTTTCTTGTAATCAGGATTGATCATATCAAACCTAATCTGAGTCGAACTGAATCTAATTCAATTAGAATTGATCCAAAGCTCTTTAATCAATTAAATTAAGTTAATTACTAATTAATTCTCTATTGATAGTAGAGTCTAAGTCCCAGTGAGACTCTCCTCTAGAGTCTAAAAGAAATATGAGGTAGTGCAGTACATGCAATTTTAAAATTTATGCAGCGAAAATAAAGATTAAATGATTTAATCCTAATCACACGTATAAGATTCTATCTTAGACTACTATATCATGATCTTTGATATAAAAATATATATTTTAGATCAGAAATAAAATTACATCGATCTCATCGATACTGAAATTCTAGATCTAATTATTAGATCTACCATAGGAATCAAAATAAGTTAGGGATCGTTACTAAATAATTTAATCTTGACCTCCTCTAGTCCAATAGTTGGAGAAGGTGTTCTAAGGTGCTTGTAGCCACATGGAGTCATCTAGTCTCTACAGGAAGATCCACACGAAGACAGGCATAGATCAGGGACTTGGAGGTGCTTGCCTGCAAGCAACTTCGACAGCTGATTTGTTCCTCCTTCTTTAAGTACCTTAGACACTCCAAAGTAAGAGAGGATCAAGAGAAAGAATAGATGATGAGAATAAGAGGCTCTGAAAATAAAATAACACCAAGAAAATGATTGTGGGACATCCAAGTGAGAGGACCCCTTTTATAGACTAGGAATTAGGATTTTCAAGGAAGGGCACCAAGAGTCAACACCAAAACCTCCTTTTGGCATCTCAAAAAATTTCAAAAAAATCATTAGAATGTGGAGAAGATTTTTAAAGTCTTACACATCAAAGGATTCTCTATGACAAATAAGAAAAAACTAATATAGCACTAACAATATTCTATATATGAAAAATTTCTTTCTTAATTTACCTCTTATCTCTAATTCAGATTGCATTCGAATTAGGCAAGAGATAACATTATGACTCATCAGCTATAGCTGCTAACCCTTATTAGATCCTCTATCATGATACCAAAAATCACAACCCAAATCCAATTAGGCATTGAGAAATTGGTATGGATCCAAGTGTGGCACAAAAGATAAGGATAGAGTCCTTGTAGACAAGGACTCTTTATTTTCAATGTTGATTCTAATTCAATCAAATTTAGATTGAACTCACTAATAGAAATGAACCTAATCCAATTATAAATTTAAATATCTCATTAAATCTCTAACCTAATTAGAAATTAGTCGAGTTAAAATCTTGATCGAATCAGGATCAAATTTTTCTTGTAATCGGGCTCGATCATATCAAACCCAATCAGAGTCGAACTGAATCTAATTCAATTAGACTTGTTCCAAAGCTCTTTGCTCAATTAAATTTAGTTAATTAGTAATTTAATTATTAATTAATTTTCTAAAATAGTAGAGTCCTAGTCCCAGTGGGACTCTCCTCTAGAGTTCTAGATCGAGTAGGATTCTTCACGAGAGTCAAAATCCAATTGGACTCTTCAGCCATCAAATTTGACCAAATCTTCTAATGCATGTGATTTCATAGGTTCGAACTTAAGCTGATAGCACAGGAATAACTTCTTCCTATACCAATCAACATAACCATTTAGCAATGATGACTTGATGACCAGATAGGTTGAAGTATTGCTAAGCAACCTTCTAGAATCTATTGGCGTATGGTTGCCGTATAATTCATCCCTTTGACCCAAATGCTCAAGATGATCTAGGATTTAACTGTCAACCTTAATTAGTCGATCACATTATATTTCAACCTTTCAAATCCATCTCATGGATTACTCTGGCCAAGATTATACTAAATTGAAATACACTGATGCATATCTCCTACTAATTCAGAAGGATCAATTCCATCTTGACTCACACACTAACATAACAAGTACTTGACTGCACCCAGTAGTCTTTCGACACTGAGTTAAAAACTCAGATGGTTCGATACTAAAGTATAATAAGTTACTTATAAATCATCATGGTGGTCTCCGATCGGAGGGACACTTATACCCATACCCTTCACGAGCTACTCTTGACAGCTGAGTGCTCGACATATGATTACATTCGATGCGAATGTACTCCTATATTTCATTTGCATGCCATAATAATATCTCCACACTCCTTGGTTAAGAAGATAACTAAGTCATATATCATACAATGACCTACACTTGATATTGCTATCGTCCTAGTAATAGCGTATCGTTTGGTCGTAAAAATTTTTAAGGACTTAACGATAAATTTTCGTTTATCGATTAATCATAGTCCTAAAGACTTCATTACGATATAGGAGTTTAAAGATGAACAATTTGTAATAAAAATATCAAATAACTTTTATTAATAAAAATTTATATATAATTTATAATATGAGCACACAATTTTTAAGATGAGCACAATCATCTAACGACTGGCTTTGGGACATATTTTCCAACAACTCTCACTTGGACTAAAGCCAATTGGTACATTATCGAATACCCATCTTCGACTTGTAGTCACTGAACTCCTTGATTTTGAGAACTTTAGTAAATAGGTCGGTCAAGTTCTTCTTTCCATCGATCTTCTGAAGGTCGATATCACCTCGATCCATAATTTCTCGGATAAGATGATAGCGGCACAGAATATGTTTAGTGTGCTGATGTAATCTCGGCTCCTTGGCTTAAGCAATAGCTCCAGTATTATCGTAGTATAACAAGATAGGCCCATCAATGGAGGTGCCACTTCGAGCTCATCGATGAACTTTCGCAACAAATAGCTTCCTTCGCAGCATCGGATGCCACGATATACTCTGCTATGCAAACAGAGTCTGCCACAGTGTGCTGCTTGGAACTTTTTCAGTAGATCGCTCCATCATTTAGGATAAAAATATAATCCAACACACTCTTACTATTGTCATGGTCTGACTAAAAGCTGGAGTCGATGAATCCCATCAGTTTCAAATCAGTTTCACCATACACAAGCCACTGGTCCTTAGTATTTCTTAAATACTTAAAATAATTTTACGATCTTCCAGTGATTTTCTCTTGGATCAGACTGGTATATGCTCACTACCCCTAGTGAGTATGCCACGTCTGATCTTGTACATGTCATGGTGTATATAATAGAATCTACTGCCAAAGCATATGGAACTCTACTCATATGCTCTCTCTCTTGAGGAGTTATTGGACAATCTTCTTTCGAAAGAGAAATTTCTTGACCTATCGGAGGATAGTCTTTCTTGAAATTCTCCACGCTGAACCATTTCAGCATGATATCTATGTACATAGATTGGGAGAGTCTGAGCAGCCTCTTAGATCTATCTCTATAGATCTTCATCCTTAGGATGTAGGCTGCTTTCCTCAGATCCTTCATGGAGAATTGTGACGACAGCCACACTTTTATTCTCTGCAATGCAGGGACATCATTTTCGATTAAGAGAATATCATCCACATACAATATAAAAATATAATTATTGAACCATTTGCTCACTTATATATACAAGATTCCTCTCTATTCCTAACGAAGCCATACGTTCTGATCACCTTATCAAAATGTATGTTCCAACTCTGAGATGCTTGTTTCAATCCATAAATGAATCTCTGAAGCTTGCACACTTTGGACTCATCCGTGGATGTGAACTCTTTAGGTTGTATCATATATACCTCTTCATTCAGTTCTCCATTTAGGAAACTATCTTCATATCTATTTGTCAGACTTCATAGTCCAGATATGCTGCTATCGTATGCATGATCTGAATGGATTTGAGCATTACCACAGGAGAAAATATCTTGTCATAGTCAATACCATAATGCTGACGATAACCCTTGGCAAGCAAATGGGCTTTATAGGTCTCCACCTTTTCGTCTGTACCCCTCTTCCTCTTGAAGACCCACTTACACCCTATAGATTTAACCCCTTCAGGTGGGTCAACCAATGTCCATACATCATTGACCTTCATGGATTCTATTTCAAATTTTATAGCTTTAAGTCATTTATCAAAGTCAGACCTCTACATTGCATCTATGTAGGTGATCGGATCTTCATTGTTCTCACTAAGTTCAAAAGGATCCCCGTCTCGGACCAAGAAACCAAAGTATCTGTCCAGCTGATGCAGTACTCTACCAGATCGCCTTAAGGATGTTTGTATGTTGGGCTTCGGGTTTAATCTTATCAAATCTGGTTCAGATTCAATCATTGGTGTCGGTTCTTCTACCTATCGAACTTCATCAAGTTTGATTTTAGAGGCACTTATTCCTTCACTAAAGAATTCTTTCTAAAAAGTGTGCCTTACTGCTGACAAACACCTTTTGTTCAGCAAGCAGGTAAAGTAATATCCTTTCATTTCCTTAGGGTACCCTATGAAATTATACTTATTGGATCTAGGGCTGAGCTTGTCAGTTTGTAATCGTTTAACATAAGCCGGACATCTCCAGACCCTAAAGTAAGAGAGGTTCGGCTTATGCTTTGTCCATATCTTATATGGTGTCTTACTAACTGACTTGCTCAATACAATATTGAGCACAAGGCAGGCAGTTTCAAGTGCATATCTCCAAAAAGAGATTGATAGAGTTGCAAACTCCATCATGGACCGAATCATGTCAACAAGGTTCGATTCTTCCTTTCTGAAATGCCATTATGCTGTGATGTCCCTGGAGGGTCCATTGGTAGAAAATCTCATTCTCTCTTAAATATGTCAGAATTTACTAGAGAGGTATTCACCTCCTTAGTCAGATCGAAGAATTTTAATATTTTTTAGTTTATTTCTCTATTTTATTACAAAACTGTTTGAATATTTCAAATAATTCAGACTTGTGTTTCATCAAGTAGACGTACCCGTATCTAGATAGGTCCTCTGTGAACGTAATAAAATAGCAATAGGGCATATGTGCTCATGGATCCACATACATCAGTATCTATCAGACCCAGCACATCACTGGCTCATTCACTTTTTTTAGTAAAAGGTAACTTGGTCATCTTTCCAAGCAAACAAGACTCACAGGTAGGTAACGATTTATAATCATCTTTATCAAGAATTTCTTCTTCAGCTAATCTGTTCATCCTGTTCTTGTTGATATGACCTAGCCTACAATGCCAAAGGTAGGCATCAATGATATCATCTATTCTAGAATGTTTATTTGAAATATCCATTATATTAAGCCTAGATACAACATAGATACCATTGTTCAATTGTCCACGCAAAATCGTAACACCATTCAAATGATATCACAAAATTTTCTTTATAGATATTTATAATTGAATTGGCCAAAAGGCCTACAGAAATAATATTTAAAAAAACTAGGACAATAATGACACTCGTCAAGAATAATGTACTGAGACTTGAATACAAGCTTGATGATTCCTAAAACTAGAACTGGAATTGATCTTCCATCTCCAATATTCAGAAATCTTTTGCTATCTCCAAATCTCTTAGTGACCTAAAGATCCTGCAATGAATTGCAATTGTGAATAGGGCTGCCAGTATCCAATACCTAGGTCATTGTATCAAAAAAGAGAAATTACAAGGTGTTATTATATAAGTACCTTATCCAGTAACTGATTACTTCTTCTTCTTTGGCCTGTTCGGATCAAGAAAGTGATATACTGAGGATAATTCCTCTTTCAGTGACCCTACTTCTTGCAAAAGAAGCACTCTGTCTAACTTTGATCAGCTTTGAACTTGGGACTGACTCCCAGCATTAGGCACCTTCTTATTCTTCTTCTTTTTTTCTTCTTAAAGGGACGACTACTACCCGAAGAAGATCCTCCCACTAGATTCATCATCTCCTTGTGGAGCTAGTGATCTTTCTCAAAAGTCTATAGCAAGCCCAACAGACCGTGGTGTTGACTACAGGCTTCATCATTCTGAAATGACTGAGGAACAGCAGGTAGAACTTGGGTAGGGAGTTCAGGATCGCATCCTTCCTAGCTATTCATGCAAGAAAAAGTCGAGTTTGCTCAGTTTTCAATCTGCTCGATCATATACAATACATGATCGGTAACAGATGCACCCTCCCTCATTCAGATATTGAAAATGGTGCAACTAGTCTTATACCGCTCAACATCGTCAGGAGTACCTAAAGAATCCCTCAACACTTGAAGTATTTCTTCTGGTTGAGCCTCTTTAAATTTTTGGCTAAACTCGTCATTCATAGAGCCCACATAATACAACGAACCGTGGTGTGATCGTTAAGTGACTTCAAATAAGTGTCTTGGACCATACCTCAGACATTGGGAGTAGGCTCCTCAGGTGTCGGATCTGTTATCACATAAAGGATCCTTTCGTGCTCTAGGACTACTTTAATTTCAATATCAATTATCGAAATTTGATCCGATAAGCTTCTCACTATTCAACAATGATCGAAGCGACAAGTTTGAGGCCATATCTGCAGATACAAGAAAAATACAAAACCTAATTAGTATATGAATTTGTTAATCCTAAAGACTTAGACTTTAGTCTAAAGGTCCTCCCACTATATTATACGAATTCATAGCGTCTACCTCCAATTTGAGAAATTACCTTAATTCTTAGCTGGTACTAGAATCCACACAGACTATATATAGGTTTGAGGATGACTCGATCAACCCATATGCATTTATGGATAGATTCTCAACCAATTATTTCTCCAAACAACTTTTAGTATTTAATTTAGCTTCAGATTTTATTTCAAGAGACGATGGGCCTCTACTGAAAGTTTCAGTTAGGTCAAACCATTAACATGAACCTACTCAGTGATTCTAACCAATGAGTGATTAGGCATGAGGATGGCTCGGTCAATCCAACCATCATCAGATAGTTCAATAGTCATCATATGATGAATAATAATTCTATCATTCATAATGAACACCAGATAGATGGTACCTGTAATGTCAATCATAAATAATAGACCCATTATCATTCACCTTAATGGGAGGCTATGATCTAATTATCACCATAACTAGCTCATTTTAGGGACCTAATAATTTAGAAGATTTAATCAGTTTAGAGAAGAAGAGGGAAGAAAAGATCAATTAGTAGATGACAATCCTCCCACTGACTTTACCAAGTCACTAAATTGGGTTAGGTCATGCTGATTGAACTGGCACTTAGATCAGTGACGCTGATCAACCTTAGTGGCATAGGCTAACTTGAATCACTTAGTGATCTAACCAAAATCTAGTTTACCAAATTGGCCAGATAAGTGAGATCGGTGGGAGGGTCTGCTAAGCTTGCTTTAGACACCATCGAAATGACCAGATAAGCCGCTCTCAATTAGAAACCACCAGTCGAAATGTCAAACTTATCTTAGACACCAATTGATTAACTAGTTTCGATTTGACCAACCTAATGATTCGGGTTCAACCACTGAGCCACAATCGAGGTCCATTTGGTCTAATCAAGGATATGGACTTGACCATCTACAACTATTATACTAAAAAACTCTGATTAATCTAATTTAATATTTGATTAGACTTAATCAATTTCTCTATATGGTCAATCAATTCTTTGATTCTAACCTTAGATCTAATCCAATTAAAGAGAAAGACTTGATTTGAGCTAACCCATGCCCCATGTTTTATGCAATATCATTAGATCTAAATCATAATTCCAGATCTATGGAGTTTAAACTTAATTCTTAATTAAGTTTGCATCAACATGATTAAGATTTGAAATAAT
>KE505985.1:192553-203335 GCA_000441515.1 Elaeis oleifera | reverse complement strand
GGGCGTGACACTTTCAATCTAAAATAATTATATATTGTTCATCCAATTATTGGGTGTCCATCCAATTCCTGGTTCCTGTTTAAGTGGTATTTTTAAGATGCTTTTAGTTCCATATGGTAAGAAAAAAATAGATATTAATTCAAATGATCCTATCACTCCATTGTGCACCGGCTATGTGGAACTACAAAAATAAAAAAGCTGATATGAGCCTACTCTAAGTGATGTAGACAATGTCCACTTTAGAAACAA
The DNA here is from genome assembly GCA_000441515.1 of Elaeis oleifera. Taxonomy (NCBI): domain Eukaryota; kingdom Viridiplantae; phylum Streptophyta; class Magnoliopsida; order Arecales; family Arecaceae; genus Elaeis; species Elaeis oleifera. The sequence continues at coordinate 203,086 of KE505985.1, read as the reverse complement.
AGTCAGTCTTTGTTGGATGTATACTCTAGAAGCCAATCTTGACTGATGTATATCATATTTTTAGAATATGATTTTGTACTTAATCAGCAGTTATATTACCATTCATGTTTTATGTGTCTATGAATCATCCAAGGGATTAACAAGATGATGACACATATTTTCAAAGAGTTGAGAATTTGAATCATGTATCATTGATGATTAATTCCTAAATTACTTCTGGTCATAGGATCATCATAGGGATGGTTGAGCATGACCAACATGAGAAGTCACATAGATGTCTGCTCATTTCTTAATGACTTTCTCAATGCTGCAGTAGTGTGATTGATCATTTGACTTACTGTGCCACAGCTACTCGCAGTGAGGCTGCTAGAGTTTGACTACACATAAATTTTGACTCAATGAGTCCTCGTAGTGGATGTTGGTAACAGTTGGTCTATTGTAGGAGTAGGATGCACACCTAGATGGAATCTATCGATCCTAGTAGGGAGGAGTAGTCGTATGAGATTTAAGAAGCTGAGTCCTTAAGTCTATAGCCATAGCAGTGTGATTGATAGAAAAGAGTTTTCATGAGAATTGCATATGGACTCGAGCTAATTGAATCTATCATATGACCAATATTGAGGTTTGATAATTTATCCATGATCTACCATCTAGGCGGGACTCATGATAAGAATTGTATCATACGTTAACTGCATCTAGAGGTTCATCATATTTTATTCTGCTGAATTGTCACTATATACTATTAGGTGTCATTGATGAATTGTGAGACCCACGAGTATCATCTCAATGATCGATGATCTTTGATGGACAGAGTTGAAATGGTTCCAACTCATTGAAAAGAGTTTTAATGATATTATGATAGAGATCATATTATATCTCATTATCAGACAGAATAGAACTTACGGAGTCACACATAAAGAGACTTTTAACTGATCAGATGGTTGAATTATGATTATGAATCACGATAAGATTTAATTATCAATATGATTGATGATTAATCCAATGCAAAGTTGTAATTAAGTAACTCACTAAAGAGTTAGTGAGTTATAGAAGAATTAATTAGCAATTAGATTGTTAATTGGCTCAATTTGATTGAGCAATAGGATTTGCATCAAGTTTAATTGAATTAGATTCAATTTGACTTGATATGGATTTGTTTGATCAAGCCTAATTAGGTTATGAGATAATCCAATTGCATGGAAGAACAATTTTAATTTGATTAGGATTTGGATGACATCTAATTCTTAATTAGATTAGGTTTTAATCTAGATAGATTGAGCTCCTAATTAGATTAGAATTTCAATCTACTTGAGTCAAATCCATTCCTAATCAGATTAGGATTGATTTAGTTTAAATAAGCCACCTAAAGAAGAGTCCTAGTGGTCTAGGATTTCTTCCCTTGTGCCACATCAAGAAAGCCCCACGCCCACTTAAGTTTGTGCGCCTATTTTTCTCCATGATCGAGAGAGAAAGATCAGCATGAAAGTAGTTCACGCTAATCCTTCTTTTCATGGGAATTATTGGTGCAAGAGCTAAGAAGGTTGGCGGCATGACTTAAGAGTCCAAGGATATGCGGACTCTTAACTAAAACCCTAACCTAATCCTATTTAAACAAGGGATAAGAGTGGAGCGGCAATTAACCTGATGTAGATTAGGATTTCGACACCAAAAGAGAAGGAGGTGTGCATGAAAAATCTTGGAGAAGAGAGGCACGATAACAAGGGGCTAGGCGTGAGGTTTGTTGGCCCTTATCCATTCTTTCTTACAAACAACCAAAGATTGGTTGTTAGTGTCTTCTCTCTCTCTCTCTCTCTCTCTCTCTTGTCCAAGTTTGAATATGAAATTTTCTCTCTCTTTTTATCCAAGAGTTGGACATATTTTCTTAAATCTCTAGCATAGAGATTTTGTGCATAGATTTTAGGAAGAAAGAGAAGAAGTGTTCTTCTCATGATCTTTAGCATAGAGATCTTCATCCTCCTATTTTTTTCTTCTTCTCTAAGAGGGTCTTAAAAAAAATGAAGAGTTTTCAACCGTCAAGATGTGATCTTTGAAAAAAAGCTCGCACCCTGGTGAGATCAAAAAGTTTCTGATCAGATCGAAGCCTCGTATGGATATCCATAGAGGTCAGATGCTTGTGTGATTTCAAGGAACCTTCGGAAGACATCCACAATTATCGATTCGTGGTGTAGATCGACCTACGTCAAGGTATGAAGATTAGATCTTCTCTATTTGATTTCTGTATCTGAATCCTATCTTACATATGTAAATTTTATTTATGATTTTAAGATTTGATCTTATGTATATTTAGATTAAATTAGATTTAATCTGAATTTTAACTTCCACTGTATACTTATTTGAAAAAAAATTTTGCATGCATGAAACCATAAAATCTCAATAATAGCATTAGAGCCATGTCATATGCATGAGATTAGGATTTAGATATGAAATCTGTAGAAAAAAATTTTAGATCTAAAAATTTTTGATGTCATTCTAACATAAGGTTATCCTGGCATAACTTGTTATGCTGTATGGTTGTCCTAGAATGATATTAAATTTTAATTAAATAAATTTAGATCTGATTTTTCATCATATATGTGATATATGTTTTATTGTTTATATCTGAAAAGAGTTTCGAGATCTATTTTGATTCGTATATATATGATATATGAAATATGTTTAGGTCTGAAATCAGTTTCTATGATCTGAATTTTATTCATGTATATGATATATGATTGTATGTAAGATCTGAAAAATTATTTCAGATCAAAATTTACTTTCATGCAAAAATTTAGATCTGAAAATTTAGATTTAAGATCTGAAATTAGTGTTTGTGCATGAGGGATTGGTCATGGATAGATCAAATTAGATCATGTAATTAGATTATATCTAAGATTTCTGATTTGATCGTAATGAGTCAAAATCGATTTAGCCTTTGATCAAACTAAGTGTTGATTAAGATTAAATCAATAGAGCTTAAGATCATGCAATTGTTATTGATCGAATCGATTGACACCCATATGTGGAATCGATTAATCTAAGAACCTAATTCGATTTTATAGCTCAAACTTGATTTGCCTAAGCTAACTTATTTGGATCAATTGACCAATTAGTGTCCAAGATAAATAATTAAAAGGTGATTATTTAATTGATTTCATTCGCTGACTTGGCCAATTTATTGGTGTCTAAGAAAATAACGAGGGACCCCACCGATCTCCACTTATCTGACCAATTTGGAAGATTGAGTCTTAAATGTGGTTGCTTGATAGTTTGGTTTAGCCCATGGCAATTAGATCAGTTATGTGATGACTGATTAGATGAGACATAAATCTAAATCTTTCCATAAATATTAAGTCCAATAGTCTTCCACCATTATAGATGTGCAGACGTGCTATAAGCGTTGATTATTTACGGCTGATCACAGTAGTTCAGTTGCATCGAAAATATGCAACCACTCTATTGGCAAAGAGTTGCTCCAAGATAAAGACGGAGTTGGACTCAATAACTGTTAGGTGAGGGATCTAATGATGGCTTTGCACATGCTTGTGAATGATAAGTCTGACTTAACTAAGAAGCGTGGGCAATAACTGTTAGGTGAGCCTATATGACTTAGAGATCAAGTCACTGCAACATGCTTAGAGAAGCATCTAGACAAAGAGTTGTCCATGCATTGGTGTGCATGCTATCAATAACTGTTAGATGAGATGTACGGCACCAAATAAAAGAATAATTATTCAAATTTAAATATAGAGATTTGAATCAAAAATATTTTTACGGATGGATAATGATATAGTCAATAACATCTGCCTTTAATATTATCTGATCAAATTTTTATACAATCAAAATCATACAATAAGATGAAAACTACAAATTAAAACCTGAGCATCAACCCAACTTAGATTAAATGAACCGGCAAATAAAGCACCAAATTGAGTTGGGAACAAAGAGGAGCCTTCTAAATTGTTACATGATGGCCATTATTAATGTCATGCAAAAGCATCATATCTTGACGAGGGCCTACGTATGATTTGAGAACATGGGTGAGGACGGGGGGCCATTCAGTCGGGATTAGTCTAGTTTCTAGCTTTTGGCGCGTTTGTATGTATTATGTAAATAATATTAAATGCATGTTATGGTTTTTGTGGTCCCAATAATACTAGATTCGAGGAAAAGATGGCATGTCCAAATGGAAGTTTTCTTGCAGATCCAAGAGCCTTTTGATTAGATCTTATACCAGTGGGATACATATGTTTCTTTCATACTTTAGACGAGCCATATCTCTAGCTATTTGGATTTATAGTACTTCAATATCTATGCCCATGCCATGATGGATACCGGCGCATGCAAATTTTAGATATCGACCGAATTGACCCAAAGTAATTATTTTATCCACTAGGGCGAATAAGATACCAAAAATTATCGACGTAACAACTAGGATCTATACCATAAAATCTAATTGGAAGGTGTTACTTAATTTTTTTTAGCTCTGTATAGATATCGAACATCTGTTCAATACATAAAAATATGAAATTAATAGCATATCTGTATGAATCCACACAATCAACAATCAAAATATCCTAAAAGTTAGCCTATTCCGATCATGTAAGAAACAAACCAACAAAAGACACATACCAACGCATTATTTCTTGTCTTGTAATTGCTATTCATGATTCCCTGTTCTGGGACCATGACAACCTGATGAGGTCTGCATGATAGATTGAAGGAGCAATTATTGCTGAACCGTGGAGTAACTTTCACGAGCAAATTGCAATAAAGAAGCAACTATAACTTTCACAACCATGGGGGAGCCCACTGCCTGGCCATGTGTGCGTTCAGCGCCGAACATGGATCGCTCGGTAATCTCGCTTTTGCAGGATTTTTTTATGGGAGTTGCCTTTAATAATTTGGATGCTGTTAAAGAATGAGCAAAGGGAGGGGGCTTCATGTGATTGATGGGAATATTATAAAAATATCCATGCATGTTCAAGTCATAGTGCCGAGTGCTGCACCATCATAGTTAACCATTACGCCATTCATCTCAGAGACAAATGGCTCTCATTCATTCGAAGAATATGATAAGATATTTTTTCAAGATGATATATGATGCATCCAGAAGACAAAAAAAGAGCTGTTTATCTATAAGATGAATCATACGGTGAATATCCATAATGGTACAGTTCTATGAAGTTCAAGTCATATTGCAAAATACTACACCAACGTATTGGAACCGCTATGCTATTTATCTCGAAGATAAATACCTCTCATTCATTCAAAGAATATGATAAAGATATTTTCAAGATGGCATGCGATATATTTCGAAGATGAAAAAGAGCCATCTATGTACGAGATGAATGATACGATAGATATCTATGATAGTATGGTATTATAGAGTGCAGAAGTCGTACGATAGCGACCGCAGGATCTATTCATATGAGCATATTATATTGCTTTCTTTTGGGCCGTAGTCTCCAACAGCTTGCTAACTTAGCATGCAAGGCAGTAACAAGGAAGTCTAGTAAGAGACTCAAATAAACTTTTTCACAATTGCTAATTGGAGAGGAGGCGCGCACAATTCTAGGGAGCCTCCTATGAACACATTTAAATTATGTGACTCCATCACTGAGCTAAGCTAACCCAACCTTTAGTGGGTCTGGTAACGCTGATTCCATTATTGATTGGTTTCAACAGCATTTCCAATAATTCAGAAGAAATTAAGATCCAAACTGAAATATATTGTCTAGAATCATTGTCACTTGATATTTAATCCCTGTTGATTGAAAATCTTGATACCCAATCTTGTTAACCAATCTTTGTATAAATAAATAGATAAAACTTGTTGAAAAAGAACAGATGTAACTATCCACGGGGACTAAAGATATATAAACATCCAACGTCTATCTATTAATTGTATCTTCCCATGCATGGCACAGTTCTTTCCTTGTATATGACTAAACGAGACGTAGGTATTTTATACAAAACATCAATATAATTTTGGTTATTTTGGAGAGAAATTCTTTGTGCACCGTATGCAATATAGAAAATTCAATATTGAGCACACCGTCTTATTCGATTGATCCACATAGCCACTACTTCCTAACATGCATTTAATGCCAGTAGATCGGTTTTTTTTGTTAAAAATTTGTATGATAAAATGTCCTTCTTAAAAATTATGACACATCCTTTTAAAAATTATGACATCTCTTCACAAAAATAATGACACCCTCTGCAGAAAATGCTAAATTGAAGTGGGGTGTCATAATTTTTAAGAAGAGATGTTATAACACTGTTTCTGTAGATATTCATTATCTTTTTTTTCCATGCAGTATTATGACATCTTTTTAAAAATTATGACATCTCTTCACAAAAATTATGACATCCCACTTCAATTTAGTATTTTCTGTAGGGATATTATAATTTTTGTGAAGAGGTGTCATAATTTTTAAGAAGAGATGTCATAATTTTAAAAAGATATTTTGTCATACAAATTTTAAATGAAAAATCGATCTACTGGTATTAAATGCGCGTTAAGAAGCAGTGGCTATATGAACCAATCGGATATGGTGGTGCCCTGTATATCGGATTTTTCACACCGCATATGGTGCACAAAGAATTTTCCTATTTTGGATTGCGTCTAATTGGGCCAAGTTGTGTTGGGCTTGGTTGAGTTACAGTCAAGTTTTGGTTGGTTTTAAACTAAACACTAATCCAACATGAGAAAGTCTTTGTGCACCTCATGCGGTGTAATAGGAGCACACTGCCTAATAATATTGGAGCATATAGAGTATTTAGATGTGATAAATATTTAATGTCGCTTAGCTTTTTTTTCTCTAATTTTTAGTGACAAAAATGCCCTTTCCTCCATAGAACAAAGAAGGAATAATATTATTACTTTATGATGCCTTGTATGACTTCTCATGAATATATATGATACCATAAACTATATAAATAATTTTTTATATATTTATAATATCTTGAATAATTTTATAATATTCTGAACAATATATATGACTTCCAAACATCTTGTATAATTTTTTGTGAATATATATGATATTTTGAACAATATATATGACTTCCTGTGAATATACATGACATTCTGAATAATATATATGACTTCCTAATGCATTATATGACTTCCTGTGAATATATATGATACCCTAGATAATATATATGGCTTCCTAATGACTTATATTACTTCTTGTTATAGAAAGTCTTATATGACTTTTTGTCAATATATATGATATTCTCAATAATATATATGACTTTCTATGCATATATATGATATCTTGAACAATATATATGACTTTTTGATGTCATATATATTATTCAAGATATTATATATATTCACAAAAGATCATATAAGGCATTAGAAAGTCATATATATTATTTAGGATGTCATATATATTCATAGAAATTATATATATTATTCATGATATCATATATATTCACAGAAAATCATATAAGACATTAGGAAGCCATATATATCGTTCAGAATATCATATATATTCACAGAAAGTTATATATATTGTTTAGGATGTCATATATATTCATAAAAGTTATATAAGGTATTAAGAAGTCATATATATCATTCAGGATGTCATATATATTCATAGAAAGTCATATATATTGTTCAAAATGTTATATATATTTACAAAAGTCATACTAGATATCACGAAATCAAATATATTATTCAGGATATCGCAAAGATATAAAAATCATATATATCGTTTAGGACGTCATATTTATTCATAGGAAGTCATATAAGGCATTAAGAAGTAATAATACTCTTCTTTGCTTTATTCTATGGAGAGAAAGATATTTTTGTCATCAAAAATTGAAAAAATAAAAAGCTAAGTGGCATCAAATATTTGTCCTATCTAAGTATGCTACATCCTCCAATGTTATTGGACGGTGTACTCCTATTGCACCGCACGTAGTGCATAAAGAATTACTCAATCCAACGTATCTTGGAGTCAGATTAGGAATCTTTAGCTTGAAATTTTTTAGCCCAAGCCCAACCATGTTCATAAAATCTTGGCGTAACCAACTTGCTGATTGCATTGGTGGATCATTTTTTTTCCAACTTGATATGGACAACCTTGAAAGTTCCAAAACCCAAACATTAAGGTAAGGTTGATAAGGGGAATGTAGATTAAGCATGGTCAAGGCCTGCTTTTAGTGCATGCAATTCATGTCCAGGGAAGAAGTCAGAACAGTAATTATTGGGCTGGATTAGGTATTGCTCGAGTTTATTTGAGTTGGATCAGGCCTGGCCTAGTCAAAGCAAATACAATCATTTGCTAAGTATGATTTTTTTTGCTCTCAAATCTATTTTAGAATAACTTTGCTTCAATTATAATTAATAAGCAGGGTATATAACATGACGAGATGACTCTATCACGATAAGCTAATGAAAATTGCAACAAAATACAAATTGAATCAATTTAAAAGTTGGATGATTTGCTTATACTAAAAATTTGATTGAGTTGAAACTTTCAAAAAATTTGATGTTTGTTGTATAAATAAAAAAAATAAAAAGATCTCCGGACTTCGCTGCACCTCCCACCATCTTCTCCTGCCCTCCCTCCCCCACCTGTCATGTCTATTTCAGAATGCACGTGGCAATTCAGCCATGCAAAACCATGCAGAATAATCCCCAATCTCTCATGAAAATCGTTACCTCCACCCCATCATACACAACATAGCCATCTTGGGTGTCTTGCAATTTTTTGAGATCCCAAGATCATCCTCTCTGTTGGGATAGATCCTCGTCGCTTAATTGACTATCTCATATCTCGGTATCTCTACTAATTAAGTATGCGATGACTATCTCTCGCCGTCATCTTCGCATCGACTAAGCGTGTGACATTATAAATTGGTCAGACTTAAATCGATGAAATATGACCAAGTTGATATTTTGACCGACTTGGTTCAACATACAATCAATGTTTGACTGATAACTTCTTCAATATGTTGCTGACTATTTTGATCCTGCAAACTTAGGATCAAACGACGATTATTCGGCACGAGTATTAACTGTCCACAAACATGGGGCGTAACAGTCACCCACGAATGATCAGTTACTCGGCCTTAATGATGGTTAATGAGGTAACCATCCGATAAATACCATATCCCAACGTCTCATATTTTAAGGACGGAGATTACATAGTAACGGTATTCCTCACCCCATATATAGCGGTAAGTAGGGGGACTGGGTAGGTGGCTTTTTTGATTATTATTAAGCTTTTGGCTCTCGCCTTTTGTTCTTTCTATTGTTCTTTTCTTCGGCTAACTTAAGCATCAAAGAATCCCCCATCACATTTCCGGCAAGTGGACTTCATCTTGCAGGTTCTCTACCATCCACCACTCAGGCGCTACAACTCGGCTCACCGCCGACAACTCGCTGGAGATCGGCAGCAATAGTTTGGCATGCCAGGAAGGGATAGAGAAAGGATATACTCCCCTACTCGAATCATCATGGCTAAGATGAGAGTGGAAAATACTTCCACCAGTTCTGCTCCATGCTTCTCACGACATGACACACTTCCGATGACCATCGCGGAGCCCAGTACTTTACGTCCGGTGATTACCGTAGACCAACAGCAGTTATTGCCCTGGTGTAGTAAGTGAAGACACTCATGGAGGCTATTCACAATCTTCAGTAGACTATGAACATCAGTAGTAGTGGCAGTGACTGAAGGAACCGGCACCATGGGATGTGCTCTCTAGGCACAGCTGCCGGCCCCATTCTCCGTCCCACCACATAACTTGACACTCTCATCGGATGAGTCATTGACTTGCCCACCACTCCTCTCGGCCTGACTCCCGACACTCTCTGCATGTCGATTTTAGAGATCGTCGATCTCCTTCCCTCGATGAGTCTTGCAAAGGGAAGAGACCATGATTTCCATAGAGCTCTTCTGGGGAAGGTTCTACCCTAGGATACTCTCAGCATCCTGACGAATCTTAAAGACGGTTAGATGAATATGACCGCAAGCTGAGGGAGCTTGATCGCCGGTTGGATTAGCTCCAAATAAATAATCAAGATTCTACCGACGAACTCGCTATCAATACTCATCTACCTTTTCTTGGCGAATTTTGGATTAGCCAATTTTCAGTTGGTTCAAGACGCAGTAGATTGAGCCATACGATAGCTCCACCTATCCACTCGAACATCTTGAGAGTTACAAGACTCTCATACTTCTTCAAGGGGCGTGACGTCATTTTTTGTATTGCCTTCCCGGTTACTCTCCGAAAGACCGTCCGAGCTTGATATTCTGAGCTTCAATCGAAGAGTATCTGATCATTCAAGCAATTCGAACAACTCTTCGTGATGCATTTCAGCACCAGCAGAATGATGCTATGAACTTCCGACAGTCTCTTCTCTGTTAAGCAGCAAGATGGAGAATCTTTGAGAGATTTTATGATACATTTCAACACTGCCACCTTAGAGGTCTGGGACCTTAATGAATCAATGGCCATCTCGATCATGAAGAGGGGTTTACAAAGCTCTAGATTTACCTTATATATATATATATA
>KE505985.1:127407-139115 GCA_000441515.1 Elaeis oleifera | reverse complement strand
ATATATATATATATATATATATATCTTTGAACCTAAAGTTTTGTGAGAACAGATCCTTTGCAGTACTCAAAAATACCGCAGGATGCTGTGCATGCTTCGGAGACATCCATCAAAGATGAGCGACCGCACGCGCGTAAAATACTAAAAAAAAAAATAAGATAAATCCCAAAATATTTGAATAATTTGAATAAATATCACATAACCGTCTTTTTTTTTATGGACGTCTCAATATATGTACAGTACCGTGCGGTATTTTTTGAGTACCACAGATGATCCCATTTTAAGTTTTATAGGATCAAGCATGCAGGAAGATCAATGTCTTTGTGAGTGATCATCGTTTGAGTAGTCCAAGAAAGTAAATTTGAATGGCCTACGAAAAACTATCCCTCTGATCATAGCACATAGCACTAGAGAAAGATATCTTGTGTTGCATAAGATTAGTTGATGATCTTCAAAGTATTTTGGATCTTTCATTTTATTGGGATAAACCGATCGACTCTCATAAACCGACTGATCTCCAGCGCAGACTGACCGACCCCCGACTCTGGCCCCACAAACAGACATAACTCTGAAAGCGACTACTGACTGAAAATTGACCAAGCAGGCCGATATTACTCTCAACCGACTACCGACTTCGACTCAACAACAGCCGACCGACTGGACATACAACTCCAACTCTACATCGGCTGAATATATGATTTCGACTCTCCATCGACCAACTGAACGAACTGCACCGACCTATTACCGGCAGACCGACTAATGATTCGACTACTACCAATCGACAGCGGACGACTGACTATCGACATAACAGAACTACTAGCCGACGGTCGCTCATGGATTCTGCCGACAAATAATCGACTAATCTACTCAACATACCATAACCGTTATGAACGGTTACCGACTGCATATCACGGTGCGATCAGTGGGAAGTAACGATTCACTACGTGATTATGGTTCGATGATTTAGCACCATAAAATACGGGACCACGTCCAATGGTTACGAAACCTCATCTATAAAAGGAGATAAGGGAACGAGGCCGGTAAGCTTACGTTGGGCCAAAACTCTGCTACTGTTTACATTCAACTCCTATTCATCAACTTTCTCTCTGACTTAAGCATCGGAGGATCCCCACCGGACACAAATTCGGTCTGTGCGGACGCTGTTTTGCAGGTGTTCATTTCTGACAACAGGCGACGGAGAGTTGGCCGCAACAGATTGACGTGCCAGATAGGGGAGAAGACAACTCGCAATAACAAAATTAGAGCTCAACGATCAACAGCAATCGGATCAGCGAGATACTCTCCCCGTCGGGAAGAGGCTCCTCCCATCGGGAAAAGGCTCCTCCCCTGCCTCTGGTAGCAGAGTCTAGTTCTCCGTGACTCATGGTCACCACGGACGTTCAGATTTCTGCAATCGTGCAGCAAATGAACGTTCTTACGGAGGCGGTCAGAAGCCTCCAGCAGTAGCAGACCCAGCTACCACAACCGTCGGTAGAGCAACTGGTGGCGCATTCGGTGCTATCCAGGCACAGCCGCCATCATCCACGGCAGTCTCCTTCACCAGAGCGGCCATCTCAGCTCTCCTATCGGGATGAGCAGCGGTACTCACAGTGCTCTCGATGCACCATCCACCATTCACGACGCCCCTCTCCTTCTCAGTTGGACCAGACAAGGAAGGAAAGCGATTGCGAACACTGTCTGCTTCTTCCTCTAACTCATCGGAAGGTTCAACCCTGGAGTTTTCCACCACCAACGGCGATTCGACGACTACGAACGTAAGTTCCAGAAAATCAATCGCCGACTTGCTCGACTCCAAGTGGACGGTCAGAGGTCTTCCAACACTACGACTTTCATATCGCACAACCTCTTTCCCAGCACATCTTGGACCAACCGATTCCATCTCGGTTCAAGATGCCTCAGGTGGAGCCATACGACGGCTCCACCGATCCAATAGACCACCTTGAGAGCTACAAGACTCTCATGACGATTCAGAAGGCAACCGACGTCCTCTTGTGCATCGACTTCCTGGCCACTTTTCGAAAAGCTGCTCAAGCTTGGTACTCCGGGCTTCGATCGAAAAGCATCCACTCTTTCGGACAGCTGGAATATTCTTTCGTGGCTCACTTCAGCACCAGTCGGAGGCTGCCACGAACCTCGGATAGTTTCTTCTCGAATAAACAAGAAGAGACCGAAATACTCCGAGATTTTATGATCCGATTCAACGCGGCCACGCTCGAGGTCAAAGATCTCAACGAAGACATGGCCATATCGACCATGAAAAGAAGTTTGAGGAGATCTCAATTCACGTATTCACTGGATAAGACTCTCCCTCGGACATATATTGAACTCTTGGAGCATATGTACAAGTACATGCGCGCGGATGAAAGAGCCTCTGACCGGTGCCAAACCGAAAGCAAAGGTCAGGAAAGAAGCAGAAGAAGAGTGGGGCTCCGGCTGAATCAAGTAGGCCCCCGACTGATAAGCGAGCCTCATCCCAACGATAGAGTCCAAGGCCGATGTATAACAGGTATGACTCCTATACCCCTCTTTCTGCTCCTCGTGCACAGATCCTCATGGAGATCGAAGGGGCGGAATATCTACGGCACGCTTCACTAATGAAAACGAAGAACCGTGATCGAAGGAAGTATTGTCGGTTTCATCGTGACCATGGCCACGACACCGAACAATGCATCCAGCTCAAAGATGAAATAGAGACCCTGATACGACAAGACTACCTCGAGAAATATCGAAAGGATCCACCGACTCAACCTCCAACCGATTGAGAAAGCTGTAAATAATTAGCCGACTGTGGGAGTCATCAATATGATCTCTGAACGACTGAACTGAGGGATAACTCCCGAAGAAGAGTCGAAAAAATGACAACAACTCAATGTAATAACTTTCTCGAAAGAGGATATTCGGAGAATTCAAACTCCTCATGATGATGCTATTGTTGTTTCGACAATTAGCTAATAAAAGCATGATGGATATTTTATTCTATTCGACTTCCTTCCGAATGCAACTACTCAAAGAATCAACTGCTTTAATATCGACTATATTTCGGTCCTCTTGCAAAAACTGACATCCCGACTGTGATTTTAAAGCGACACCGAATATACTTCCACTTTCACTGTAAAAGTCAGAAGATCGATTATCTCGACACCGAATATACTTCGGCTTTCACTGTAAAAGTCAGAAGATCGACTATCTCGACACCAGATATACTTCGACTTTCACTGTAAAAATCAGAGGATCGACTATCTCGACACTGACTACATTCTGGTTCCTTTGCAGAACCGACTTATCGACTTCAACTGGAGACCAACACCGACGACGCAGACTTTCTTCACAAAAGCCACGCTGTCCTCATAGTCAGCTCTCCATTGAAACAGCTGACTAATTTGCCGACTTAGTATCAACTAAGAAAGGCAAAATGCCAAGACGACCAAGGTCGGATTGAAACTATATCGACATGATCACGATCAATCGAGGGATATTCGGCTTGTCACCGATTATCAAACAATACGACGTATAAACCCGATCAAGCTTCGAGAAATGGATATTCGATTTACTATCGTTATCCTAACTAAATACATCAGAAACTACGCGACTAGCAGATTCTAAAAAGTCTGTGAAATGATCGGATCTACGATCTACATTCAGAGATTATTCTACAAACAGACATTGCAGACTCGACGATATAGAGAAGTGTTTCAGAACAAAAGTACTTCTTTCATTATCAAAAAAAGAGATTACAAATTGGATCGAAGTTCGATTACATCTTTTTTACAAAAAAGAAACCAAGAAACACCGACTAATCTTCATCGTCGCCTTTCGTTCCACTGAAGAATCGACAGGCCCACTTTGAATCGACTTCTCTGACAAACTCCACCTTCCAGCTCGGGAGACAATGCGACTCGAGTTGAGCTGTGAAGATGGTTGACCAATCACATTGCTCGACCAACCACATCAACAGCTTGACCCACTCGTACGGAAACAGAGAGGATCTCACCCGGTCGACGACCATACCTTCCTTGTATAAGAGCTAAAGGAGGGCTTCAGATTTTTGTCCACCGTCGAAGATGATCTTGATCGTGCAGCTAAGACGGAGATGCGGGATATATGGTAACGGATCGTTAACCCACCATCGACACCAGGAGTGAAAAGTTGATGACGGTCTGAAACCCAATGCCGCTTTCGAAATCGACAAACAGTCAAACCCGAGAATGAGAGAACTTTCGAGCCCGACAGGGAGTCGTTGGTCGGAATCTCCGACCAACCACCCCCTGCAAGAATCTCACCCATCGGAACAACTGTCAAAGATTCAAGAAAACTTAGAAAGAAAACGACAAAGAATATTTTCGCACAAGAGCAGCTCTCTGACAGAGCTCTCCCGTCAGAAAAGACAACAGCAAGATAAATATCTGACTGACAGCGACCCTTTATATAGAGAAACGTCCAACGGCCCGGATGAAAGCAGTCAGATCGAGACAACGTCGGATAACGATATGTGATAGCATCCGAACCCGTCATCGGTCCGACGATTCGACGTACTTACACCAGATTAAACCACGTCACCTCCATTCGCATGCACAACTCCGACCCAGTAACACTCCGACACGTGGCAAAAATCTACATGCTAAAATCAAATCGCACGACGTCGGTTCGCCTTCCCGATATAACATCTAGCGCCGGCTCACCTTCCGCAAACGACGTCTGATACCAAATCTTCCTGCAGCCATACTCCAGAGAATATGGTGGCAGAGTCGGGATTCGACGTGACAGACAACAACTCCTTTCGTTCAAGACAACTGACCATGTGCGATGCACGCGGCGACTTACCATTGGACTCAAAAGTGGGGAGGCAACTGTTGGGATAAACCGACTGACCTCCATAAACCGACTGATCTCCAGCGCAAACCGATCGACACCGACTCTGATCCCACAAACAGACATGATTCTGAAAATGACTACCGACCGAATATCGACCAAGCAGACTGACACTACTCTCAACCGTCTATTGCTTCGACTCAACAACAGCCGACCGACCGGACATACAACTCCGACTCTACATCTGCTGAATATATGATTTCGACTCTCCATCGACAAACTGAATAAACCGCACTGACCTATTGTCCGCTGACCGACTAATAATTCGACTACTATCGATCGACAGCGAACGACTGACCATCGACATAATAGAATTACTAGCCGACGATCGCTCATAGATTCTACCCACAAATGATCGACTAATCTGCTCAACATACTATAACCGTTACGAACGATTATCGACCGCATATCACGATGCAATCAGTGAAAAGTAACGATTCACTACGTGATTATGGTCCGATAATTTAGCGCCATAAAATACGGGACTACATCCGACGGTTACGAAAATCTCATCTATAAAAAGAGATAAGAAAAACGGAGCTGATAAGCTTACGCTGGGACAAAATTCTATTACTGTTTACATTCAACTCATGTTCACCAACTTTCCTCTCTGACTTAAACATCGGAAGATCCTCGCCGGATACAAATTCGATCTGTACGAATGCTGTTTTGCAGATGTTCATTTCCGATGATAGATGACGGAGAGTTAGCCGCAACACATTAAAATACAACATATTGAATCCCAATCTATATTTGAGATGTTAGGTACAATAACATTGCATCGATAAGCCTGACATCCCCCGAAGCAAAAGCGACAGGTATCATGGACCCTTCACCTTTAACTAAGTTCTCCACTAACAAACTTTACATTCCTCAAAGCAACAGTCATACATTTCCATTGATTCCATTCATAATTGAGCAAAAAGAGAATTTAAAGAAGTATCTCGAAACCTATTAGATTTATTAAAAGAAAGGAAATAAAAAGCAAGATCCAGGAAGAACTTGGCAGTAAGCTATTTCACATCACAAAGAAATATAAATTAATAAAGAGAATCAAACTTTTTCATGAGACGTTGCCATCCTTCTTCAGTCGCAGCGATTCTATGAAAAGAAAGCCAACACTCTTTATACTTCCCAACAGAGGTACATCCGATTCCCTGCCATCCGTATCCCTCTGATCATATATCAACGGTCATCCATCGCTATCGCTAAGAATGCTTTGGGCCGACGATAATTGATTCATGCCATCAACAAGCACCCCAAACAAAGACGCGCAGAAAATTGACACCACGGTCTGTATTTTGCACCCTGTACCATATTGGGCAAGCCATATACCGATAGGGATGACAACGGATCGAATCAATCTATTTTTATATCTATTTTATAATAAAAATTATATATTTATATCCATATATGTGGCATTGATTGGACTGAATCAAATAATGATACAGATTCATTCGGATCGGATGGATAAAGAAGAATTGATCGGATGGATAAGAAAAATTGATCGGATTGAATATATATAAATAATATAAAATTAATATATATATATATATATATTAAAATTATATCGAATAAATTTAGATGAAGCATATTATTATTTATATATTTAATTTAAATTTATTTCGAATTATTTTTTTTTATAATTTATATTCATTCTATATTTCAATTGAATTGAATAAAATTGGATCTATTCAAATTGGATCAGGGATATCCGATGGGTCGGTTAAAGTTATCATTCCACTCTCTGCCACTCTCTGCAACCAAAGACCGAGAAAAGTAGTGAGGTAACCATCATGTACGGTGAACAGATCCCGCCCATGCTCCCAAGTTCGTCATTTTCCAAATACCCCTACACCATTCACTCAACTCCAACGTATTGACATCCCACTCAGGGCAAATATGTCATTGAGCACAGAAGTTTAAATAATCGCGTGAGAGGACCGCACCGCATCTCTGCACACACATCCATACTCAGTGCTGACCCCAATATTCCCGGTTTTCCAGTGTAATCATTTCTTCCATCCCAACGTCTGCATATAATCCCGCATACGAGAAATTATCGACCTTAGAGCCGCTGATGGGCAAATCCCAGACGATAAATAAGAATGATAATGTATAATCTGATCCATCCATCTGATCTATAAATAATCTATTTTAAATAATTTTAAATTTCATATAAACAAATATGTATCATAAACAGATCACCCTATCCAAATATATTTATTAAATAGATTAAATTCAGATTTATATTTTTAATCTATTTAATTTATTTTAATCTATTAATAATAAATCAGATTTTTATTCAATCTGCTTAATCTGTCAAATTTATTTAATCCATTTCTGACATATTTAATTTAATCCATATCTAATTCATTTAATTTATTAATTTGATTTGATTTATTTAATAAATAAATTATATAGATCGAATTAGAATGTCTTAATAAATAGATTAGATTTAAATTTAAATTTTTAATTATTTAATAAATAAATTGGTTTGGATTGTCTTTTATTTTTTTGCCGGACCCTTTTATCTTTTCCGATTGCTACCCTAACAACACAGTCTTCTCCCGCATAGAAATTACTATGCACGGATGGGAAGCCTTCCGCACTGTGATAGACATGCGGAACCCCGATCGAAACCGAGAATAGGCGGTGAACCTAGAGCGCGGACGGACGCGAGACCTGAGAGAAAGGAATACCCCAGCTCTTATAACAGCGATTGCCTCTCTTACCCTCTCTTTCTCACTCTCTTTCTCCTGTGGGTTCCAACCCTAATCTCTCTCTTACTCACAGATTTGGGCTAAAAAATTTCAAGAAAAGGAAGCTAAAAAGGGTGAAAAATATGAAGAATCTTTACCCTAAAGGAAAGGGAAGATCCACCCATCGCCGGCGTCGCCCTCCGCCTCCAACGGCGGCGGGCCGAGCAGTGACGCTCTGGCGGTGTTGAAGCTCCTGCCGGCGGCGATCCTGGCGCTGACGGCGGCGCTGGGAAATGAGGACAAGGAGGTGCTCGCGTACCTGATCACCACGTCGATAAATGGGCCGGGGATGGTGGCGTCCGCTGCGATGGATGGCGGCGGCGGCGGTTGGGAGGAGAGGCGGCGGTGCCGGCGAGTGGGGGGTGTCCACCGGCCGCTCTTCGACTGCGGATGCTTCGACTGCTATACTAGCTTCTGGTCCCGCTGGGACTGCTCTCCTGATCGGGAGCTCATCCACCACGCCATCGAGGCCTTCGAGGAGCACCTGGCCAGCTCCGAGAGCAAGGGCGGCGGAGGCGGCGGGAGAGGGCGGCGAAGGGAGCGGAGGGCTTCGGATCGGTCCGAGAAGGGAAGAAGAGCAAGGAGAAGGCGAAGAAGAAGGCGGAAGAGAACACCGAAGAGAAGGTTCTCGAGGTTCCTGCGGTGAGCTTCTCGGGTGAAGAGCAGGCGGCGGAGGTAGACGACGACGAGAAGTGGGAGGTGGAGGAGGGCGGGAACGAGATGGAGATGGCGGCGGGCGACGAGCGGCGGAGGGCTTGGCCGGACATGATGGGCCTATTTAATTCCCGTTTGTGGAGCCTTTGGGGTCCGGACGCCTGAGCAAGGAAAAAAATGGCGGTAGGTTCTATTGTCTACTGGAATATTATATATTTCTATGTTTGCTTTTCTTTAAAATCTTGTAAATGTTGTCTCCTTAAAATTCCGAAGAAGGTTAAGGTTTTGGTCGTCATGCCGGTGATGCATGGATATACGAGATCTATTAATTAATTAATTAATTAATTAATTGCATCATTCATGATGTTAAGTTAGTGTGAACTTAGCTTATTGCTTAAGGTAAAATATTATTTTACTTGTGGCTTAAGGTAAAGTACTTACTAAATCAATCTTATCCATTAAGTACTGTGATTCCGACGCATCTTTTAAAAATTGAAAGGAGATTGTCAGTTAGATTAACAGGAGAAAGAAAAGAAAATTAATTTGTTGTTGAAGAAAATATTTGAATTTCGCACAATAGCTGATGTCACTGTTGCTAGGCAGGAGAGGTTGCTTTGCGTGCAATAGCGTATTTCCTAGGTGCGGTGTGTTTGGAAAAATGCTCTCGCCCTTTTCCTTGGAATTAGTAAAATGCTGGGATTAAAGGGGGGTTTGGTTGGTGGAATCGGGATGGGTTGGAATGGAAATGGAATTAGAGTGATTATATTTTTTTAAATATTTGATTGATGATCGAAATTGAAATGAAATTTGAATTTTTAGAAAGAATGAGAATTGAGTTTAAAAAAAATTGGATCATTTTCATTCTGCACCAGAATCATGTTGGAATGGGAGTTCTTTTTTTTTTTAATCCTAAACACCTTTGAACAAGGGTCCAAGTGGACTTAGATGGATAGGGTGGTGGGGTTAGGGAGGAGGTTATTGTAAATTAATTGTAAGGTTTTGGTGGTTGATGGTGTCGTGGACAGCAGCAGCCCGCAGCTACATTTGGGCTTAGCTGATACCATAACTCTAGTGGAGTAGGTCAAGTGTGATGCAACCAAGAGCTAAGGTTTTGAGGAGAGAGAGTAAGCATGATCTTAATAAAATATGGGTGATTGTGTAAGTTTTAGGTCAGGAGTTCCAAGTAGTACGTATAATATTGTAGTTCAGGCCTTATTGGACCGTGCACCAAGGAATAGGTTTTGTTTAAGAGTGATTTGCTTATAATTAATTGAAGTATTATATATTAGTTTAATTATGGATGGTAGATATGAGGATGTAGGTTATACTTTATTTTGTCTTTTGGTAAACAAAACAAAATGTTGAATTGCTAAGAAATAGATTTGTCTCGGGACTAAAATGGGATTATCCTTATAAATCCATATTTATTTATCAATATATCTATATTTATTTATTAGATGGATACAAATATGAATGCAGATTTTAGTTGAATATAAAAATTAATATCTATATTATTTTAGATGAATATTATAAATATAAATATAAATTGAATAATTGATTTCTATGATCATAAAATTAAAAGTATTACCAAATGAATGATAAATCAAATTAATAATATATTAGCATGATTTATATTTTAAAAAATTATAAATATTATATAAAATTAAATTATTATTTTTTATACAAATGGGCAATCACATCATTTGAGTATGAGTACAGTCGATGAAGTTAGAAATAAGAGGTTCTGTAAGGTCTGTGGGCATGCTTCTCTCTGTTGCTAGGTCAAATCTCCAGTGTCTTCAGTAACATAAGATGTGATCCAATCGATCTTTTTATTCGTCTTTTGAAAGATATGTCAAATAGATATCAAGACGGATTTATGAAGGGAGGTCTAGATGTGATGGAGAAGCGGATGGGTCTCTATCTGTATCTTACGTTCCGGATCTAGCCGATAACAATAGCCGAATCTCTCTATGCAAATTCTTTCTGCCTGCAGCTTTTGTTTGGCACAGATAATATCTATCTAGACGACTCGAAGCTCAGCTTGCGGGATGGAGGGCTCATATTTGTATAAGCTTTCCACCATCAGCAATTTGACGTTCGGATCTCGGATGATAGAGCTAGCACCATCCCTACCATCTCTAACTCCATCATAAAAATTGATTTTGATAAATCTCAACGGAGGCTCTTAGAAAATGAAAAAAACCCTTCGAATTGTTGCAAGAGCAACATCGGCGTTCCAAAAATCGAAAGCATCAAAGGATGGACCGGTAGTATCTAAATGCCAGTACTCCATAGTAAAGCAAATTTCTCTCTCTTCAGGTTATCTATTCAGATATATATTGGATAGTTATCTATCTATATTTGTAGAGTAATTCTTTATGTACCGCATGTGATGCAATAGGAGCGCACCATCCAATAATATTGAGACACGTAGTACACTTAGATGAGATAGATGTTTAATGCCGTTCAGCTTTTTTTTTCTTCAATTTTCAGTGATGAAAATATCCTTCTCTTTATAGAATAAAGAAAGAACAGTATTATTACTTTCTGATATATTGTATGACTTCTTATGAATATATATGACATTCTGAATGATATATATGACTTCCTATATGTTTATGATATTTTAAACAATATATATAATTTTCTGATGTTTTATATGACTTCTTGTGAATATATATGACATTTTGAACAATATATATATAGTTTTCTAACGTCTTATATGATTTTTTGTAAATATATATGACATTCTGAATAATATATATCTTCCTATGAATGTATATGATATTCTGAACAATATATATGACTTCCTAATGTTTTATATGACTTTCTGTGAATATTCATGACATCTTGAATAATATATATGACTTTCTGATGCCCTATATGATTTTCTATTGGTTATTACTGAATGATATATATGACTTCCTAATGTCTTATAACCAATAGAAAGTAATAGAAAGTTACAACAGGAAGTCATATATATTATTTAGGATGTCATATATATTATTTAGGATGTCATATATATTGATAGAAAGTCATATAAGGCATTAGCAAACCATATATGTTGTTCAGGATGTTATATATATTCATAAAAATCATATATATTGTTCAGAATGTCATATATATTCATATAAAATCATATAAAACGTTAGAAAATCATATATATTGTTCAGGATATCATATATATTCACAGGAAGTCATATATATTATTCAGAATATTATATATATTTATAAAAAATATATAATATATTAAAAATTATATATATTATTCAGAATGTTATAAATACATAGAAAGTCATATATATGGTTCAAGATGTTATATATATTCATGAAAATTATATAAGATATTAGGAAGTAATAATATTTTTGTTCTATAAAAATAATATTTATCATTAAAAA
>KE505985.1:54195-70056 GCA_000441515.1 Elaeis oleifera | reverse complement strand
ATTCATTGTAAATATTTTTTTTATTGATTAAAATTTTTTATCTTTGATTTGTAATGATGAAAATTATTCATCGTAAATATTTTTTATTAGCGATAAATTTTTTCATCATAAAATATTATCAACGATGTGATTATTTATGATGAATAATTAGTGATAAATATTTCATCGCTAATAACTATTAGCGATAAAAATAGATTATTAGCGATAAAATTTTTCATCGCTAACAACCTATTTTGTTGTAGTGGACATAGCACAAGGCCCAAATCTAAGAGTTACAATTTTCAAAAAATATTTTGTCAATGGTTTCAAATTCCATATATTTGAATATGGCATCAATAAACAAACAATAAATAGTGGCATATGTATTAAAAAAGGTTGTTACAATGATTTTGAACATGATTATTATGACATGTTAATTGAAATTTTGAAGTTAACTTATTATGATGCTGAAATAAGGTTGTATTATTTAGATGCGATTGATATGATATTGAAAGAGACCTAAGAGTATATCGTGATCATAGTCTCATGGATGTGTGCCGCAAATCGTGATTGAATACCAATGAGCCTTTTGATTTAGCGCAACAAGCATAACAAGTATATTACACCACTTTCATGCAATAGTAGGGAGACACGTGATTGGTGGGCTGTGTAAAACTAAACTAAAATTCTATTAATATCCCTCAGTGGATATAGGTGATGACAATGTATTTCAGATATTGATGTATATCAAGAAGATGATATCACAAACTCATATGTAATTCAGGCTAATGAAGAACTTGACGCATCCAATTTGCTAGTTGATTTTTTCCGTACAAAATGCTTGATGATGATGAGATACGTAAGTTGTGACAAAGATCAGAAGAAGCGATAGTAGAAAAGGAAGAGGAAGAAGAAGAGGAGGGTGAAGAGGATACAGAGGGTGAGGAATAAGAAGAATTTGAAGATGATGATGAGTATGATGAGGAAAAAAATAAGTTTGAGTTGCCTGATAATGATAATAATTGTTTTGCACAATATTGCTATTCACATTTAAATTTAGTTGCTATGTAATGTATTGTCACATTAGATTATTTACAATTATATATTCACTACAAGAATATTCCTTATTAGCAATGGCAAATCAGTCGTCGCTAATAGAGATATTTATCGATAAATAATTACGATCGAAAGGAACACCATCATTAAAGGGTCAAAGATATATTAGCAACAGACAGTTTTATTATTAGTGATGGTAAAGCCGTCGCTATAACTTTTGAATTTTAAATATTTATTTATTTAATCTTAATTAGTGATTAGCGATGGTTTTAGCGATGCAGCACTCACTGTCACCAATATAGAGTCCTAAAACCCGCCCATTCTCGATCAATTTTTTCTACTGTGCCCCCACATCCCCCATTCTTCCCCCACCTCCAATCCTCCTACAGCCGCACCACCAGAACCCTGCCAAAGCCCTCGTACCGCACCCCAGTCCCCGCACCACCATCTTCGCACCGGATCCTCCATCCCCCATACCGGATCCGCCATCCTTGTGCCCCCACCTCCCCTTTCTTCCCCACCTCCCATGTTCTTCCCCCACCGCACCGTCAGAAGCCTGTCGGAGCCCCCATCCTCGCACCCTAGTCCCCACACCATCGTCACTATGCTACATCCGCCATCCCACATCGAATCCACTATCTCCTGCACTGGATCCATCATTCTTGCATCCTCACCATTCTCCTGTTGGAGATCTGGTACCAATTATTATAGCAAAAAAAAAGAAGAAATAAAAATAGGACACAATCAAATATATGGATTAACCAAAGTCCATCTCCATGGGGCATGCAAAAATTTTACTATGAAAAAAATAATTACAAGAGAGATTACACACTCTCAACTCTCATAAACCTCTATCTTTCAACAAGAACCTCTAACCTCTCACCCTTACAAAAGCTCTCACAAAATCGAAAGAGACCCTCTGCCGACTCCACCTGAGGCTCTGGCCACTGCTCTGGCTCTCTCTGCAACTCCTCTGCCTCTTAGGTGCTCACTGTCAACTCCAACCAACTACACTCTATTCCACAGGCCATCAGGCCACTTTTCTAGAGCAAAAACCCAACCTCCATCGAAATCCTACCTTCAAAGGACTCCAATTCTCTTCCTGGCCATTGGATCTTCCCGCTTGCATCCGTGGCCCTCAGGTTGCTCAAAAGGCCTCCCAGATCACCTCCCAGCCGTTGGATTATGCAAAGGGATCACGTGGACTGCAATTTTGGGCTGTGGATTGGGCCGGTCCATTGCGCTCCCGTGGACCGCGCCAGCTTCCCACGATCCACAGTGGACCACATGGAAAATTCAAACTGGGCTGTGCGTGAGCCCACACTAGGCCACACCTATGTTGGGTTGCGCTCGTGCCTAGGCCGCATGCTGCAGGCCCCACTGGGCCATGCGTCCTGTGGGTCTACGCACGTCTGTGGGTAGGGTGGCAAAAATCAATCCGTTCCACTTACCCAATCCGCATTCTACTCATCTTAAACAGATTTGAATTTGGATTAAATAGGTTTAGATCATAAATAGGTTGACCTATTTAATCTATTTAATAATCGGGTTGGGTTCAGGTTTCAGACAGCTGATCCGTTTAACCCATTTAATCCGTTTAATAAATGAGTTAGATCGGATTAGGTTGGATCAGGCTGTAACATAACTCGTTTAACCTGTGTAATGTTTAACCTCTGTCCTCCTTTTCTCAAATTTCATCCACTTGCATGTCTGGAAATTACACCGCATCGTGTCCCATCCTGTCGATAACACGCCACGTTGCCCGTTTCCCATGTTTCCTATTCCCATTGCATGCTACCCATTTCCCTGTACCCATTTTCCTTTTCTCTTCCCCTTGTTGGAGATGAAGACCATGGAGGCCAGCATGATGGGAGGCTTCATGTGGGCATGGCCGCATGGACACCAGGCTAGCATGAGGAAGGGGAGGGATCAGTCGAGGGGGTGGTGGAAGGGGAGGTAGCGACAGAGGAAGGGGAGGCGAAGGAGGTGGGGATCTAGAGGGGGAGGTGGCGGTGGAGGAAGAACCAGTTGAGGAGGGTAAGAGAGCGATGGAGATGACCGAGAAGGTGGAGGGATCTAGGGTTAGGGTTTCGATAGCGATGTCGGGGGAGGAGGGAGGGATCTAGGATTTGCACGGCAGTCGAGTGGAGCTAGAGGTGGTCGGGCATCGACAGCGTGGTGGTTGGGTGGAGTTGGAGGTGGAGGTGGTCGGGTGGAGCTGGAGGTGGTCGGGCGTCGATAGCGTGATGGTCAGGCAGAGCTGGAGGCGGTCGATAGTGCGGCGGTCGGGCAGAGTGAGAGGAGGGTGGTTGGATGGAGATCTAGCAAGGCAGAGCTCTCTCAGGTTTTTAATTTTAATTTTCTTTTAAATGGGTTACCGAGTTAGTCTGGTTGATTTTTTTTGATGAATTATTATAAATGGGTTGTAAACAGGTTGGGTCGGATGATCTATTTATCAAGTAGGTTGGTTTGGATTTTGAAACCTGATCTACTTAGATAAATAGGTCAGATTCAGGTTCAGAGTTTTTTGAGTCAACCCATATCTGACCCGACCCATTTATACCTGACCTGACCCGATTGCCACCCCTACCTATGGGTTGCGCCATGTTGCGGGCCTCCGCATGTTGGACTTCGGACCTCTGCGTCATCGTGTGCTGCATGCTGGACTTCTTCATCTTGGATTTTTATCCTGTGGATCGAATTCGAGATGCCAAATCTCAACAATCTCTATCTCAACTTGACATTCGGCCTCTATCTAACTCTGAGAGCTTTTGGATGATCTCGTTCCATGCCCTAGGCATACACCTTCTACTCATGGATGGACAAATAGAGAAGTCGAGCTAAGCCGCTCGATCCCATCTCCATCATGTGCTGTGATCCATCTGACCGGAGATCTGCTTGGGGTAGCCTCTTACAGTAATAGAAACTTCATCTTGCGATATCATCTGTCATCCTCTCGAATCTCCCATCTCATGCTCGATCCATCTACTCCTGAAGCTCCACCTCGCACTAAACTTCTACTGGCTCCTGAAGCTCCATCGCACGTTGAGCTTTCTGTCAAGAGATAGTGTTCTCCATACTTTCTTCCCTCTATCAAAATCTTACTGCTGTGCATGACCTTCAGGATTCCATCATCAACTCTCCACTTATAGCTGTTTGAATCCAGTTTGCTTAGTGAAATTAGATTATTCCTGAAGCTGGATATGTATCAGACCTCACCTAACTTCTTCATTGTTCCATCATGTGCATGTAAGTTGTCCATCCCATTGCTTTTGATCTCACAGCTCGATCCATCCGACAAGTGAACGGTGCCCTCATTTCTCTCCAGGGAGTCAAATAGCTCCTCTCTACAACATACATGATGCGAATAGACAAAATCTAAAATTCACTAGGAGGAAGAAGTAGATACTCGTTTGACATCAAAAAATATCATCACTTTCTTCTGTATCGCTACTCGCCATTGCCACTGTAGCATTCGTCCGATCTTTAAGCTGTAGGCAATCTCTGACTCGATGCCCCAACTCATCACATTGATAACATTTGATCTTGCTCGAGTCCCTCGGTCTAGACTTGGACCACCCATATTGTGATCCTCTGCAGCTTCTTCTTCTCCCACCACCACCTCCAATCACCATCAAAGCTGAGTCGACACCTGAACTCGAAACTCAATTTTTTCTCCTGAGAACCTCGCTCTGGAGCAGTGCAGAAGTAACCTTCTTTATCTTGATGGTGCTCTTTCCAACTAGACGAGCAGTCACTAAGGACTCAAAAGAAGAAACAAATGATGCAAGCAAGACCAATGTCCTGATCTTCTCTTCAACATTCTCGTCAATGCTGAGGAGATCGATAAGGATCTTCTGAAAGTTGCTGAGATGCTCCTGCATACTGTCCCTCGCTCATTCGTAGCTGATAGAACTATTTTCAGAGGAAGAGCATGTTGGTGAGTGACTTCACCATATGTATCTCCTCGAGCTTCATCCACATCATCGTTGGAAAAATCTTGCTAAGCACATGGATCACTATATTATCTATCAAGTATAAGTAGATCGTGCTCACCGTCTGCATCTAGAGCTACCTCCAATCTTTCACCTCTATGGTACCCAGTTTCTTCTCGCATAAGAGAGCATCGATCAACCTCTGTTGGATGAGCACATCCATCACTCTCGCTTGCCATAGAGAGAAATTGCTCTTTCCATCATACTGATTGATCTCTATCTTGATTGAGCCTGACTTCTCTATTTTCTTCAATCTTAATCAATACTACCACAACCTGCACTCTGGTACCCCCTGGCTTTATTTGATACCAATTGTTGGGGATCTGGTATCAATTGTTGCAGCAAAAAAAAAGAAGAAATAAAAATAAGATACAATCAAATACGTGGATTAAACTGACGTCTATCTCCATGGGCATGCAAGACTTCACTATAAAAAAAATAATTACAAAAGAAGATCATACATTCTCAGCTCTCATAAATCTCTCTCTTTCAATAAGAAGCTCTCACCTCTCAACCCTTACAAAAGCTCTCACAAAACTGCAAAGAGACACTCTGCTAACTCCACCCAAGGCTCTGGCTGCTGCTCTGGCTCTCCTTGCAGCTCCTCTGCCTCTCAGGTGCTCACTATCAACTCCAGCTGACTACACTCTATTCCACAGACCATCAGGCCACTTTTATAGAGCAAAAATCCAACCTTCATCGAAATCTTACCTTCAAAAGGACTCCAATTTTCTTCCCGACTGTTGGATCTTTCTTGCTCACGTCTGTGGCCCTCAGATAGTGCAAAAATCCTCTCAAATCACCTCCCAACCATTGGATCGTGCAAAGGGATCGCATGGATCGTGATTTTTGGGTTGTGGATTGGGTTGGTCCATGGCGCTTGCATGGACCATGCCAGCTTCCCACGATCCACTATGGACCACATGAAAAATTCAAACTAGGTCGCATGCGTGCCCGCTCGCGCTGGGCTGCATCGGCTCGGGCACTCGTGCTGGGCCGCACATCCCGAGGTCTACGCATGCATGCGGGCTACGCCATGCTGCAGGCCTCTGCATGCTGCATCTCTGGGCCTCCGCATCGTTGTGCACTACATGCTGGACTTCTTCATCTTGGATTTTTCTCCTGTGGATCAAATTCGAGACGTCAAATCTCAACAATCTCCATCTCGACTCGACATTTGGCCTTCCCTTAATTTTGAGAGCTTCTGGATGATCTCACCCTCATACCCTGGGACATACACCTGCTACTCATGGACAGACAAACATGGGAGTTGAGCTAGACCGCTCGATCCTATCTCTATCGTGTGCTGTGACCCGTCTGACCTGAAACCTGTCCAGGGTAGCCTCCCACGATAATAGGAACTTCACCTTACGATATCACCTACCATCCTCCTGAGTCTCCTGTTTTGTGCCTGATCTATTTACCCCGGAGCTCCACCTCGCACTAGGCTCCCACTGGCTTCTATAGCTCCACCTCGTGCTAAGCTTTTTGTCAAGAGGTAGTGTCCTCCATACTTCTTCCTTCATCAAAATCCTACTATCGTACATGACCTTCAGAATTCCATCATCAACTCTCCACTTATAGTCACTTGAATCCAATCTACTCAGTAAAATTAGATTATTCCTGAAGTTGGATATGTATCAGACCTCATCCGGCTTCTTCACTGTTCTACCATGTGCCTGTAAGCTAACCATCCCACTACCCTTGATCTCACAACTCAATCCATCCGATCAATAAACAGTACCCTCACTGCTCTCTAAGGAGTCAAATAGCTCCTTTTTGTAATATATATGATGCAAACATGCAGGATCCAAAATTCACAGGGGGAAGAAGTAGATACCTCGTCTGACACTAGAAGAACATCATCACTTTCTTTATACTGCTACTCACCATCGCCACAGTAGCCTTCATCCGATCTTTGAGCTATAGATAATCTTTGACTCGATGCCCCAACTCATCATATCGGTAGCATCTGATCTTGCTCAAGTCCCTCGGTCTGGACTTGGACCACCCACGTTGTGATCCTCTATCACTTCATCTTCTCCCACCACCACCTCTAGTCACCATCAAAGCTGAGTCGCCACCTAAACTCGAAGCTCGATTCTCTCTCCTGAGAATCTCGATCTGGAGTAGTGCAGAAGTAACTTCCTCTATCTTGATGGTACTCTTTTCCACTAGAAGAGCAGTCATCAAGGACTCAAAAGAAGGGAGAAGTGATGCAAGAAAGACCAACACCCTGATCTTTTCTTAACCTTCTCGCTGCTAAGGAGATCGGTAAGGATCTTCTAAAAGTTGCTGAGATGCTCCTATATGCTCCGTCTCTCACTCATTTGTAGTTGGTAGAACTACTTTCAGAGAAAGAGCGCATTGGTGAGTGACTTCGTCATATACATCTCTTCGAGCTTCATCCACATTATCATCAAAAAAGTCTCGTCAAGCACATAGATCACTACATCATCTGTCAAGTACAAGTAGATCGTGCTCACTGTCTGCATCTGGAGCTGTCTCCAATCTTTCACCTCCATGATAGTCGACTTCTCCTCGCATAAGAGAGCATCAATCAACCCCTGTTAGATGAGCGCATCCTTCACCCTCACTTGCCATAGAGGAAAATTGCTTTTCTCATCATATCGATTGATCTCCATTTTAATTGAGCCTGACTTCTCCATCTTCTTCAATCTTGATCAACACTGCCATAACCTGCACTCTAGTACTATCTGGCTCTAATACCAATAGTTGGAGATCTGGTACCAATTGTTGCAGCAGAAAAAAGAAAAATAAAATAAGATAATCAAATTCATGGATTAGATCAAGGTCTACCTCCACAAGGCATGCAAAGGTTTCATTATAAAGAAATAATTACAAGAGAAGATCACATACTCTCAACTCTCATAAACCTCTCTCTTTCAATAAGAAGCTCTCATCTCTCACCCCTTACAAAAGCTCTCATAAAACCCAAAGAGACCCTCTGCCAACTCCACCTAAGGCTTTGGCCGCTACTCCAGCTCTCTCTGCAGCTCCTCTGCCTCTCAGGTGCTCTCTGCCAACTTCAGCCGACTACACTTTGTTCTACGAACCATCAGGCCACTTTAATAGAGCAAAAATCCAACCTCCGTCAAAATCTTACTTTCAAAAGGACTCTAATTTGCTTTCTGGCCATTGGATCTTTCCTGCTCATGTCCGTGGCCCTCATATCGTGCAAAAAGCCTCCCAGATCACCTCCCAATCATTGGATCGTGCAAAGGGATCACGTGGACCATGATTTATGGGCTATGGATCAGGTTGGTCCATGGCACTCATATGGACCAAGCTAGCTTCCTGCGGTCCATCATGAACCGCAGGAAAAATTCAAACTGGGCCGCACCCACGCCTGGGCTGCACGCTGCAGGCCTGGGCCATGCATCCCGTGGGTCTGCACATGCCTGTGGGCTATGCCGTACTGCAGGCCTCCACATGCTATATCTTTAGGCCTCTATGTTGTCGTGCACCACATGCTGGGGTTCTTCATCTTGGGAGCTATGGACCTTGCATGTCAATGGCTCATCGAATGCATCAGGATCATGAGCCAGGTTTATCTTAATCGATTCTGAAGGTGATATCATGGGATACATCCTACATTTCAAATTTTTGACTATCAATAGTGAAGCAGAGTATGAAGCTCTGATTGCTGGTCTCAAAGTTGCAAGAGAAACAGGGGCTCAACACCTGAAGGCCTTTAGTGACTCTCAACTGATAGTTGGACAAATCAAGGGTGGATATGAGGTTCGAGAGAAAAATATGAAGAAATACTTTTAAAAGGTAAAGATTTAACTTTATCCTTTTTGAGTTTTGATATTCAATAGGTCTCCAGAGCGAAAAATGCCAGGGCAGTGCACTGTCAAAATTAGCAACCTTATTGCCCGCTGATTTAGAAAAGAGACCTACTTCGAGGTATTAAAATCTCGAGCCTTGAAGGGCTTCTTACTGTCCAACAAGTTGATAAGGAGCCCAGCTAGATTGATCCTCTGCTCAAGTATTTAAGGTCAGGTAAGCTACCGTCTGATCGCAAGGAGGTCCGAAAGATAAGGATACAGACCGCCCGCTATATTCTGTATGATGACAAGTTGTACAGGCAGTCATTTTTTCTACCTCTTCTAAAGTGCTTGCACTCATTCAAGGTTGATTATGTACTACGAAAAGTTCACGAAGGAATATATGGTAGTCACTTGGGGGGTAGATCTCTGTCTTATAAGATTCTTCGGTAGGGCTACTATTGGCCCACTATGCAACAAGATGCAGGCAACTTCGTCAGAAAGTACAATTGGTGTTAGAAAAATTCTAATATTTAGCATCAGCTGGCAGCACTTCTGACTCCCATCAGCACTCTTTGGCCATTTGCTCAATGGAGAATGGACATTCTTCGTTCTTTCTTCGTACGTCGGGTTAGCATAAATTTCTTCTGGTGGATATTGATTACTTCACAAAGTAGGTCGAAGCCAAACCTCTGGCCTATATAACTGAAGCAAGAGTAAAGGATTTTATTTGAAATTCATTATTTGTCGATATGATCTTCCCAAAATATTGATCACAGATAATAACAGACAATTCAGTGGTGCTTGACTCCATGAATTCTGTGAAAGTCAAGGAATAGAATATCACTTCACATCGGCAGGTCACCACCCACATGATGGAGAGGTGGAAGTAACCAAGAGAACACTCCTACAGGGCATAAAGGCCAGATTGGATCGGATAGGGGGATCATGGATAGATGAGCTCTATCATGTATTATGAGCTTATCAACCACTCAGAGGCTTCCAACCAGTGAAACTCCTTTCAATCTCACATTTGGGACTGAAGCAGTTATACCTGTGGAGTTTGAACTTCCATCCCTCATAGGTGAGGAGTATAATGAAGACATCAACTCAGTGTGGCTCTGAGCTAACCTCGATTTGATCGAAGAAAGTAGGAAACATGCCGTCGTTAGAATGGCTGTCTGTCGTCAGAGGGTGGTTAAGTATTATAATGCCTATGTTAAGGCCAAAGAATTTTGAGCTGGCGACCAAAAAATTCGACCAATCTGTATATGTATTATCAGTGATGCTATAATATTATTTGTTGTATATATATGAATTTTTAGATTCATCAACTCGTGTTGGAGTGTAAAAGGCCAAAGCTCCTGTCAACGAGCTCCACCAAAGTATCTTTATTCGGAATTATTGCCGCTGAGGTTTTTTTTGTTCGAAACCAAAATTTTTTTGTTTGGAACTGTTGCTACTGAGGTTCCTTTAATCGAAACCAAAGTTTCTTTATGTGAAACTATTATCACTAAGGTCCTTTTGTTCAGAGGCAAAGTTCTTTTGTTCGGAACTGTTGCTGCTGAGGTTTCTTATTCAGAACCAAAATTTCTTTGTTCGAAACTATTGCCGCTGAGGTTTCTTGTTCTGAATCAAAGTTTTTTTGTTTGGAACTATTGCTATTGACATTCCTTTATTCGAATTAAAGTTTTTTTGTTCGAAACTGCTGCTGCTGAGGTTTCTTTGTTTGGAACCAAAGTTTCTTTCTTCGAAACTATTGCCACTGAGGTTCTTTTATTCGAAACTAAAGTTTCTTTGTTCGAAACTATTGCTGCTGAGATTTTTTTATTCGAAACCGAAGTTTTCTTATTTAAAACTACTGCCTTGAGGTTCCTTTGTTCGGAACTAAAGTTTCTTTGTTCGAAAAAAGTTCTTTTGTTCGGAATCAAAATTTTTTTATTCGAAACTGTTGCTGCTGAGATTTCTTTATTCAAAACCAAAGTTTTTTTATTTGAAACTATTGCCGTTGAGGTTTCTTTGTTCAGAGCCAAAGTTTTTTTGTTCGGAGCCAAAGTTTCTTTGTTCAAAACTATTGCCGCTAAGGTTCTTTTATTCAGAACTAAAATTTTTTTGTTAGGAACTATTGCCACTGAGGTTCCTTTGTTCGGAGTCAAAATTTTTTGTTTGAAACTGTTGCTGCTGAGGTTTCTTTGTTTGGAGCTAAAGTTTCTTTGGAACTATTGTCGCTCAGGTTCCTTTGTTTGGAACTAAAATTCTTTTGTTTGAAACTGTTGTTGCTGAGGTTCTTTTATTCGGATCTAAAATTTTTTGAACTGTTGCTGCTGAGATTTCTTTGTTCGGAACCAAAGTTTCTTTATTTGAAACTGTTGCTGCTGAGATTTCTTTATTCAGAACCAAAGTTTCTTTATTCAAAACTATTACTGCTGAGATTCTTTGTTTGGAACTAAAGTTTCTTTGTTCGGAACTGTTGCCGCTGAGGTTTCTTTATTTGGAGCCAAAATTCCTTGTTCAAAACTATTACTGCTAAGGTTTCTTTGCTCGAAATTGTTGCTGTTGAGGTTCCTTTGCTCGGAGCCAAAATTTTTTTGTTCGAAACTGTTGCTGCTTAGATTTTTTTGTTGAAACTAAATTTCTTTATTCGAAATTGTTGCCGCTGAGGTTCCTTTATTTGAAATCAAAGTTTCTTTGTTCGAAACTATTGCTACTGAGGTTTCCTTGTTTGGAGTTAAAGTTTCTTTATTTGAAACTATTGTCGCTGAGTTCGAAACTATTGCTGCTGAAGTTTCTTTGTTTGGAACCAAAGTTTCTTTAGTTGGAACTGTTGCTGCTGAGGTCCTTTGTTTGGAACCAAAGTTTCTTTGGTTTCTTTGTTCGGAACTATTGCTGCTGAGATTCTTTGTTTGAAACTGAGGTTCCTTTATTCGAAACTGTTGCTGCTGAGGTTTCTTTATTTGGAACCAAAATTTCTTTATTCGAAATTGTTGCTGTTGAGATTTTTTTGTTCAGAACTAAAGTTTCTTTGTTCGAAACTGTTGCTGCTAAGGTATCTTTGTTCAAAATCAAAGTTTTTTTGATCGAAACTATTGCTGTTGAGATTTTTTTTTTCAAAATCATAGTTTCTTTGCTCGAAACTATTGCTGTTAAGATTTTTTTGTTTGAAATCAAAATTTCTTTATTTGGAACTATTGCTATTGAGGTTTTCTTGTTCGAAACTAGAGTTCCTTAATTTAGAACCAGAGTTCCTTTGGTCAGAATCATTTTTATCGAAGTTTCTTCACTTGAAACAATTCTATCTCCCCAAAGTTGGAACGGATTCATCTAAATTTCTAAGATCAGAATTGAATCGAGTTGCAATAATTCTAAGTTCCTTAGATCGAAGCTATCTCTACATGTTGAATAAAAATATGCGAGCATAAATAAAATATGGAGAGTATGAAGAAAATAAACTTCATTCATTTCTTCAAAGTTTTACAATGATCTTAAAAGGTCCAGGTACTAAAGAAAAATAGAAAATCTAAGGGGCAGTATCTGGTGCAGAGGTGTCCGTCGGGGGTGCATAGACTACAGTGGGCTCCCAGACTTCATCCAAAAAAATTTTAGATACTTAGCAGCAACTTTATCCCAGACCAATTGCTTCCCATCGATATAAGCATCAGCTACAAACTCGATCTTCTCATCGTTGTACTCCTTTGACGCTCGAAAATCTTGAATGACCTTTGAGGTAGTCTCTGCTATATTTCTCTCTGCTACCTCAACCATGGCTTTATTCTTCTCTAGAAGGGCCTCAAGCTCCTTTATTCTCCCTGTCTGTGCTTTCTGGATGTCTAGCAGCCGAGAATTTTCTTCTACAGCTCCTCTCAGGGCCGTTTTGGCATCTTCAGCCCTTCTCGTGACAACATCGGCTCTCATGGAGGCCTCTCCAGCTTCCTTTTTTGCCTTATCCTTCATGGCTTTGAGTGTTTCGACATCGGTCTTGTACTTCCTCACCTCCATCGAAATCTCACGAGAGTGCTCCATATACCCATTCAGATAATGGATGAGCTGTGGAAGAAAGAAAGCCTCTTATCAATAATATCACAAGCGTATACTTAGAATAAATAAATATTGCAGGAGCTTATCTGAGTGAAGCACTCCATAGCTTTTTTTCTTATGGCCCCATGTGATGAGGCCAGCAGCTTGTTGGCATCGATCGGGAGGAGCATCCTGGTGAATAATTTGTGTGCTAGCTTGTAATCCACCAAAGCTAAAGCCTCGAGCTTTAGGCTAGCTGGCGCGGTCCCAAAAGCCCAACTGCCTTGGCTAATGCCTCTTTTAGGGAAAGGTCGACAACTTAAGCGACTGGTGGACTCAGAATTACTTCTTTCGATAGACATAGAGTTGCTTCCTCAGGGGCTTGATCTATTCGACTTCTTCAATCCCAATTAGAGGCCAGATAAGCTGAACTGTAATGAATCCTCACAACTCTAAAGTCATCGGTGGAAAGAGGTTTGAATCCCTCTAACCCAGAAGCCGACAGTACGGAGGAACTTTTAAACTTGATGCGGTGCTCCGGCCACCTACAGGCATTGTTGCCCTTTTTTGGTGGACCTTCTACTCCAGTTTCTTCAGTAAGATTGGGTCCGTCTCTGCAACTAAAGCGGTCAAGTGGTCAGTATTAAAAAAAAAAAGAGCGAATGGCTCTGAGGCAGGCAACCTATGTGCACCTTGAGGATCGACCTAGCTGATGCCGATATTAAATAATGTCTGCACCGACAGAAGCTCCTTCAACATCGGGACCTTAAAATTATGCAAGGTCTCCACCTCCTGCCTCATACGCTGATCTAATGAGGGCTCTTTCAATACGTCGTCTTGAGGTTCACCCCAGATGATGAGCCCCCCATCCTCATCTGATGTTTGAGAGATGAAGACAAAACGCTCTTTCCAGCCATAGATAGCGGAAGGAGCATCTTGGATCAACGGGCGAATATTCTTCTTCTTTCGTGGTGACACATACCACCACCCGTGTGATCTAGGATGCCTCTTGAGGCTGAAGAAAGAGCAAAAAAGTATGATGCTGAGATCAATCCCAGCCAATACGCACACTGCTGTAAAACTGTAGATATGCCATCATGAGTTCGGAACTATCGAGCATGACGACATTTCAAAAAATTGAAGTAGAGTTATAAAGAAGGGAAAGAGAGGATGCCTCAGCCTAGCCTAGAAGCACTCTTCATAGAGGCTTATCCAGCCTAGGGGGGATGGCAAACTCGATCGTTCGGTCTCGAAATTTTTAGTTGGAATGTCAGAGGGATTTAAAACTGCTCATAGAGCAATACCACATCCCTCTCTATTAGCTCGGATTGGAATTCCAGTGGGATAAAGTCGGAGCCTCCAGAAGTCATTTTCTCTCACAAAAAAAGAACTCTAAGGTGAAAGACAAAGGAGGAGAACCTATGGGAAAAGAAAAGGATAATCGAAAACCCTAGAAGCATGAATCCAGTCTTACCTGGGGTTTAAATAAATTCAAACTCAGAAGATCTTCAAACGACACTTTCTCTCAGGGCATTAATGGTAGGAGGCATGGCCAGCGAGGTTTGAACGAATGCTTAACACATGGCAGTCATCAGTTGGGTACATTTCCTACTATCGATATGGTAGTTAATACCAGCAACAGGTAGATCATGCCCTATGTCATTTTTGAAGAGACGTGCGATGGTACCTATCATATGGAGATGATTTGAATCTCGATCCTTTCAAAATCTACACAACAGGTATGAGTCATATAGCTCGGATTATAGCTCGGGTTATAGCTCTGATAATAGCTCGGGTTATAGCTCAGATTGTGGCTTAGATTATGCCTTGCGATTTGAATCATAACTAAATTCCTAGTATGGATCTCCTAGTATGGATCGAAATTCGACCAATATGGCTCAGAATATGGTTTGCATTCATCCATTCAAACACAGTGAACATTAATAACAAAATGAGTTTTATTCATTTACATCAAAATGATTATAAAGTTCAGATTACAAAGAAAAATACATCATTGCCTCGGAGCGCCATCAGAGTAATTTACTTCAGCATAGTCCTCCTTAGCACTAGCAGTCTCCTCTATTTGGGTGGCCACATTGACTTCATTTATCTCAACAATGCATCAAGATATTTTTGCAAATCTTCCTGTCTTTTGTCACGGCCTTCAGACTTTTATCTGAGAAATTGGCTTGTAAAAGCTTTCCACTGTCAGTAGGAAGGTACGCCCGAGCCATTATTTTGCACCTCTCAAAATCTATGGAGAATGCTGTCATACAGATCTGATTTATGATTTCAGCTCCTCTTCTCGCCAGCCAATCTATCCTCTTGACAGCAATCATAGTGAAAAGCTCCTGATCTAAGAGTTGGTGGTGGAGGAAGGCTTGGCCTCTCTCTCTTTCTTTCTTCCTTTAGCTTCTCCTTCAGGTACTTTACATTTGCCAGGGCCTTCTAAAGTTCGCTCCGAGGTGCAGATGGCTCCTAGGTCACTCGAATCCTTTTGGAGGCTGAACCCTCATCCCTTTAAGGTGTTTTCTCTTTGTGGCCCAATTTGTCAGAGGTTTTAGCCCACTTGGCCGAGCTTTTGCTGGAGAACCTTTGAGAACGAACCTCAGGAGGGGACAGTCTAGACCCCTACTTCCTTCAAGCATCCTCCTTAGGTGCTCTATGTCGTTGCGGGCTCGACAGTAGTCTCTCTCGACCTCTGATCTTTACCTCTCGAGATCCGTAATTTTTTTCTCAATCCTTCTTAACTCATCATCTCGACGATCGATCATTTCTGGGGCTTCTCAGACGGCATCCACAGAAGAGTTGACTTTTTTGGTCAACTCGATGGTGGCCGATCGTTCTTGCACGCACACAGACACACACACACAGATATATATACATATATATACACATATACATATATACATACATATATACATACATACAAATATATATATATATATATATATGTATATAAATACAAACATACATACATACATACATACATATATATATATATATACACACACAATATACATATA